>VZTR01008443.1:31571-46184 GCA_013400775.1 Chaetops frenatus | reverse complement strand
AATACCTGCTCCCCTCAGCTCAATCACTTCTTTTGTTCCCCTTAAGTACCTGGCCATTATGGTCCCTTAGCAAAAAATGATGGGCAAAAAATTCCAAAGGTGAAGACAAACAAAAGGGAGGAACACCCAAACCCCAACACCCTCGGATACATTAATTAGTCCAGTGTAAGACACAATCTCCTTAAGCAAGTCTTTCCCTTTACAAAGCAAAACCAAGAAGGAAAAACCACAGAAGTTTCCAAACATAATTAGCATTTCAATATTGTTCTTGTTCTAGAGTCCGTGGCTGAGTTTCAGTGGTGGAGAGATCTTTGAAAAATTACACATTTAACGTATTTATTTCCTCTGGTTACTGCACCCTCTCCAGGACTGCACCACTGCAGATTTTCACCACTGTGAAATCTTATTTTAATGATGATGCATACTAGAATTATTACCACTATACTTCAAGATTTCAGTAGAAGATATTAAACCTTTGAGCTCTTTTGATTTAGAGTGGCTTTAACTTCTGAGAGTTTTCTCTGATTACCTTATCATTTTCTCTTCAAAACTTAGGGACTCTGGTGGTTTTACATCGGTATTTTCAGTTCATTTCTTGCGCTGAGATTGCCAGCCCTGGAACAACTGTCAAGACCATTCAAGCAAAATCGCAAATTTTCATTTAAAGGTTTAGAAGCTAAGCTGTTCTCTTTTATTACTTTACAACATGGTGCTACATGCTGTGTTATACCAGAAACTGATAAGAATAACAAAATACTTAAATCTTGATTTTTAGTCTGAGTTTTCTTTTTTTCACTTAGCTGAAAACTGTCTACTATCCCTACCCACTTCTCAAAAGTAACAAAATCTAAAAAGAACAAAATTGCAGGTTTTGATTTTTTTTCCCATTTCCCCCAACTGTATTAAATATGGGAAAACATTTATCATCTTCAGCTGAAGACTTCCGTGTAAATCCAACTCACTAACAGAATATATCCCTTGGATAAGAAGCAGCAACACCTAAAAGCAAATGTATAAAACACTTGGTTACCTTTATCATATATTTTCACCCAAACATCTGTAGCTGCTCCCATTTTTTTTTGCACCATAATTTTGCTTATATCTCTTTCACCAAGCCCTCAACCTCTCTGCTACTAAATCCTAAGCCTTGCCAACACTCTCATTAGTAAAATGGGCAGCTCAGCCAACAGCATGAGCCCAGGAGCACTCAGCAACTCTTTTCTACTGAAAGTCATGCTGGAAAGACTCTGTTACTAGGACTCCAACTGCATTATCTTCATTACACTCCTTGCTCATGTTTACATTTGCTCTCCAACAAAAGCATACACAAACATCAAAACCAGCAATAAATCTTCAGTAACGGGCAGTTCTAGAGACCTGAGACAGACTTATAAGTAGCAAATTCCTTTCCTCTTTCAGAAGAAAAAAACATGGCTTTGATACAACTCACTTGAATTGAATAACGACTATAATGTATTACACTGAAGATAGTTCTGGAAATTATATCTATGCAACACACTGTAAGGCCAGCTGTAATTTTTTTATTTTATCTGGTAATTTTCATTCACCTTACACTACCTGAATTTATCACTAATCCTTTTTTACAGAAATTGTATTAATAGGATTTTTATGCAAAAATATGTGGAACACTAAGAAAGAAGCGAATAAGACTCTTTTCAGTTCAAGTGTACATTTCAGCTGCTATGCAGAGAAACCCTGAAGTGGGATTAAAAAGCAAACAGTGAAAGTTAATTACCTTCTAATACACATTTGGATTAAAGAGAAATTAATTGAGAGATAAATAGGGTCAAATAGCATGGTGAAGGCTTTGCTATCTTCAAGAAACACTAACAAAAACTAATACCTCCCACAGACACAAATGACATGAAAAATGCACTACAGGGGCTTTGAGACATGAAAAGAGATGTCAGTGGTAGACATAGATACAGAGATCCAAGAAAAAACATAAAAGCACTGGTGATGAAGTTGAATAGTCAAAGACAAGACTAGAGAAAAAAAAATCCTCAAGCCCCAAGCCCCAAAACCCAAATCCTGCACCAGTCAGTCATGAATATTGTGAGAGAACAAATCTGTGCTCTCAACATAAATGGTAAATGTCAAGTAACACACAGCTTGATGCATTTCATGATACACATGAAAATATCTGCTGAAGATAATCCATTGAAATATCTAGGTATCATCATATCTCCACTCTTCTTGGATACATGGGAGGAGTTAATGATTTACTTCTAAAGAGCTTTTTTTGACCAAAACAAGGAAGGGACCAAGGACATGATTGATGCTACTCGCATGCTAAACGCAATGCCTCCATGCTGAATACATCTTCTGGGAACAATGGACCAAACACAAAAAGAAAGATAGACTGTCCAGAGAATGGACTAAAATAACAAAAAGAGTAAATAATGCTGATAAACACTTCTGTCTATGTCTGGTGTTTTTCCTGAAATTTGAGATTAAGTTGTCCATTAGAAGAAAAATTACCAAAACAGAGTGGTTGAACCAAAGCACCTAAACTTGCTGTTGAATTCCTTCTTAGAGTTACAAGACACTTCATTTCAGGTACTTCCTCAGAAAAAATTGAATAATACAAACTGTGAAAAGAAGAAAAAAAGTGAGGCACATAGTAAGATGAGTACAGCTGTTTTAAAAGGAAACCTAAGGCATCCAAGGACCCAGCTCACGCTCATATTACATGCCCAAACCTAGTTTTGACTCAAATACATTACAGATGATTCTTAAGGAAAAAGAAAAAGAAATCTATTTGTAGATTCAGAGAATTTCCAGACATACATCTTTTACATTGTCCTGGTACATGCCCAATTTTTAGACTAAAGCAATAGCTTTGCTATTTGTTATGATTTGCCATTAAAAAAAAAGGAGGTTCTGTGTCTGTTCCAAGGAGCTGCCTACTCTTACTGATCTTGGAAAAATGGTATTACCTATTTCCTCATCAAATCACAGCACTAAGCAGGTCTCCTGACATCTTTAAAGCTCCCCCAATGTCTTGAGGTCTTTTAACTTCAAGAAACATAAACTAATCCTCCAATGATTTTGCTTTTCACCTTGTTCTGATAGTAAGTTGAATGTGAAATTCAGAAACTGAGATGAACTATATAATTTAAAGAAAATAGGTTTCTCTCAATGATCAACAGAAGAGAATTATCATGGCTCAGAGCCAAATATACATTGATTTTTTACTCTCGGCTTGAAGTTCTGTCATGCTGTAATGCTGTGTTTAAACACTTGCTGCATGTACAGGAGGCACAATTTGGTGGAATTTCAAGGAACTAGAAGTACGCTTGAAAGAGGATCTGTTGCTTTTGCCAACTTCTCTGTCTTCTACCCTGTACTTCCACTTACAAAGCGTCCTTCTTTCTCTGAGTCATCTGAGCCTTAACTGCTATTGTGTGAGACTTCAGGAAGGAACATTTCCATCCACTGGGCTGCCGGTGAGCAGCAGTCCTTGGCCACAGAGTGCAGCTCCAGGCTGCACCCAGCAGGCTGTGTCAGTTGATGTGTGGATACAGACAAAAATAAAGCAAAAAACCTTCACCTAAAATGCATGAAATGTCAACATGAGCATTGCCACTAATATTTTAGTGAATGACAACTTTTGAAAACTATCCACATCAATCACTCTCCTAGATGGAGAAATGAGGCAGAGACATTTACCCATAACCAGCACAGATTTATTTATTTATTTATTTTTCTGTCTCACAGCCTTCTTTCACTGATATTGAATAGAGTGCATACATGATTCCATACATGTGCATTACCAATGTAAATGTATTTTCGCAAATTTGCTATTTTCAAAATTATTTTCAATTCATGTGTAATAGGAAAGGTCACTTACAGAGAAAGTTACAAAATGATATGGGGATGGCTTGTCTTCAATGATGACTCCTTCCTTCTCTCTCTTTTCCTCTCCAATTTTCTGTAGGAAAATTGCACTGCCCTGAAAGAGGTCTTGTGACCGTGACTTGCTGGACCATGTCTAACCTCTTTGAATGTAGCTATTGCTTATCCCTCTTCTTTACCATCTCTGTTTTCTTTCTTCCTTGGTTCTACATGATTGTTTATTGCTTTTATGTTACCTTGCCTCATATATTTTTGTCCAAGTACCAAGTACTGTACAGTCTGGGATTGTTGTCTACCCAAGAATAACTGTTGTTTTTCTCTCTCTGAATCTACCTGAATTCTGATTTTGCTTGGTAACTTCACTCCATTTGCTCAATTTTACTTACAAAAACTGTTTCTTCCATGATGTTTACAATAAAGTACATGGAAACAATGGCTTGGTAGAAAGGCATGCCCATGGACCAGACAAAACAGCAACCAGCAACCATAGAAAGCCTTGTGTGCTTTGGAAGAATTTCCACTAGTTTGTTAGAGCAGTAAAAATGTGCATAAAATAATGCTTCAGCATGGAATTGTCTCATTTGAATTCACTTTAATTTTTTTTTCCTTACTGACTAAAGGAAACTGAAAAAAATGCATGTAGAGACAGCCTTGTCAGCTTGCAGAGTGAATTTAAGCCACACCTTGCAGCTGCAGCATGTTGCTGACACAGCAATGTAAGGATCAGCACGAAAAAGCACTCCCCAGCTTATACAACTTTATCTGCAAATCCTCCTGGTCTGAGTGCAGCTAAGTTAGCAGGGGAGTGCTGTTGTCAGCTTAGCTAACAATGTTTAGCACCAATCTATACCCTCACATCTGTTGCCAGAAAAACTTCTTTTCCCAAGACACACTGCACCTCCAGAGATGTGTAACCATGCTAGCACAGCAGAAGCTTTCCAGAACATGAGCTAAAATCCAAACTGAATGTCCACCTGGATGCATAGCTCACCAGCTATCACACTAAATAAACATCTCAGTGCCTACTTTGCCTGAAACATTGCTACTGCAAGCTACAACAGTCCTCATTTTTGTCAGCCAAGAGCATGGCTATATGAGTACATTCTAGAACACACAGAAACTTCCTGAGCACCCTCAATAACAGTCACCGACTGTATGCAGTTACCTGATTCTGAAAAATGCTCAAGTTAAAAGGAATGCAAGGGGAAAAAAAAGAAAGCAAATTTCAAAAGGAGAAAAAAAAAGGGAGAAAAGGAAAAAGAAAGAAGTCTACAAATCACTCTGTAGCTCAATACATTATTTGACCATACTGGCAACAGACCTCTTCCTAACTATAAATTCTTGCATACAACTTTTTATGAAATAAAACAAATACTGCAGTAGATATTCTAGTATTTTTTATTGTTCTGAAATAATAGTAATTCCCATAGAAATGGTACCTGAAATATTACTGTAGTCCCCACGAGCTATAGCCTAGTTAATACAGCTGTGCAGGTTTGAAATAGCTGGTTTGGGTGTTTGGATGCTCTTGAAGACAGTGCTGACCAGTGCAGTAGGTGAGTCCCAGCAGTGACTGCAGGGCTGTTGCAGTCCTTTAATGTCAGCACCTGGGCACTGGCAGTTCTCCTCAAACGTAGAGAGACTGGCAGTGGAACCTGTGCAAACCCTCAGCTGTCCATGTCACATTTCTGTAAAGTTGATCAGTAACACTGCTAAAATACATGCTCAGACCAAATCTTCCTTCCATAGCTGTGAACTCACCTTCTTGTGATATTCAGTTAGTACCCTTTGATAAGTTCTCTTCAAGGACACACTCTGTGGCCAGATCAACTTGAGTGGTGGGCATGAACTGCACCTAACTTACTTGATGAGGTCTTGAAAGGTTCCTCCTTCCAAATCCCTTGCATCTCCAGAACCTTGGGAACACAGGTTTGTGTCAGGGATAAAATAAAACTCAGGACAAGGTGAAAATATAAAAATAAATGGGACGGGAATAAAAACAGTACCCTTGCTTTCTTGAAAGTCAACAGCAGCCAGCTCTGTAAGACTTCAGTTCACAGGTCTAAACGGGCAGCAGCCCTTCACAGGAGCACACCAGGGCACTTGCAGTTCTTGATACAAATGTAGCTCCACTTGCAAGCCAGATTTATTCATGGAACAATCGGCCCAACAGCCAGTTGTTTCCAGCACAAAATTCTGAACCACATAAAAAACTTAATTCATTAATATAATGAATTATTAATAATACAGTTAAACTTGTACTGACTTGATTATATAACTCAGCAAAATCTCCACTGCTGAAAGGAACCACAAGTTCCACATGGCTGCACCAGACTGACACAAAACTTAAATGGTGTCACTTCAGGATTTAGGTCAACTGTCATAAGGATTACAGATGGCTTGGGCTGAATCCATGTTTCCTTTGATAAATATCAACAACGAAAAAATAAAAATAACTGAAACACAGTTTTAACATCCATATTATTGCTAATGATGGAATGTATGTTCTATGGATTTATCACTTTTTTGACTGTCACAAGTCAAATACCTAATTTTTGTCTAGCAGCAACAAGTATAATTTATCTAGCTACGACCAAGCAAAGTTCCAGTCATGACTTTGCAGGTTTCATTTCACTTTAGCTAACAGACATGGATCATATTACATTTATTTTTCTTGCGTATTCCATTAATCCCGATGATTCAAGGTCCAGAATCTCTAAGACGAATCCTACTTAAAGGACACCAATAGAGAAGATTATACTACCTACAGCATATGTCTATAAATGGCATTGAAATGACAGCTTTCACCTGTGGACGGTGACCTAGCAAGATCTGTGAAACATTTCATTTTTGTCACTTCTTAGAAGGCAACTGCTAAAGTAAATCCCAAAGCGGAAATAAAACTTTTTTTTTTCTTTTTAATTCTTAAGGAATAACTTACACATGAAATACATCTAAAGAACAAACGTTGCGCTGCAGATCAGGTCTTGTACTAGATGCCAGTTTTTTGCTCAATTGTGGCAGGATGTTTCCTGAACAATCGTTGACATGCTAAATTATATGCTAAATTGCACTGAGATGCAGCAAAAAATCCTGTAACTCAGCACTATTTTCTCAGGAGCCATACTCCATAAAACCATACTTATTTTCTTGGCACAAATTCTGTATCCTTGGATCAAAATTGTTGGGAAATCTACAGATACAAATAAAACTCTTCAGTCTTGTACCATCTCAAAGCCATAAATGAAGCGGATAGAACGACTAGAGAACTTTCAAACAAAGGAAGCTTAAAGCACTCCCCCCCCCATTCCCACTAACTGGGTTGATAATTGGAAATAATTGTGAAAAGATAGAGTAGAAAAAAATGTGATAGATTTCCTTATAAACCGATGCTCGCTGTTCATCAATTAATGCCTCCATCCATTTACAACGGGACTTCTGCAGTTTTAAGAGGTACTCTGAGGAATTGCTCTGTACGGCTCAATCAAAAAGGATTAAAGTCTGAAAATGCCACACTGGGAGAGCCGCGAAGTAATCCCTGAGGTACAGGAATGCTCTGGACGGGAAACCTCCGTGCGGGGAGCGCCGGGCCGGGCCGGGCCGGGCCACGTCCCGTCCGCCACCACAGCGGCAGCTCCCGGGGCCTCCCCCGCCCCGCCCTGCATCCCCTCGCTGCGATTGGCCCGGCCGGACCCACCCGGCAGCAATCTCACTTCTGGTTGGTTCAAACTTCCGGGCCTCTTCGGAGGGCGAATGAGGAGCGGGGTTATTTTCCCGTCCCAAGATGGCGGCGCTCAGTGCTGCTTCTGCGGAAGGGAATGGCGGGGAGTGAAGCCTGAGGGAGCGGGCCGGGGCCGGGGCCGCGAGCGCGGAGGGGGATGAGGTGACACCGCCATGGCGAGCGACGGGGGCAGGAAGCAATTCTGGAAGCGGAGCGGCGCGAAGGTGCCGGGCAGGTGAGAGGAGCCGCGGAAGGTCGGTGTCGCGGGCCCTTGGACGCTGCCGGGCCAGCGGGACGGTTCTGCCCGTCCAGCTTCGCTGGCACCCCGACACCGCGTTCCTGTCCCCCCGACCCCCAGCCCAACGGGACCTCGCGGGTCCTGTGAGTCTCCGCTGCAGGAGCCGTGTCCGGTCGGTCACTGCTCGGACCCGCTTCTCTTGTTAAAACTCTGTGCTCGGAGCCTTCCAGTGCTGGGCACCTCCAGTTGTCTGGTGGAGATCGCTGGTGGTCAGAAAGCGTTGGTTATAACTTGTATCAAAAAGGTTGTTAAATAATTATCTGAATGTGTGTTCCCAGCCTGACATCATGGTTAAAGGATCCTGGGAATGTGTTCGCCGGGAAATTTTGAGTGGGAGAATGTGTTTGTAGCTCTCAGCAGTGCCAAGTTAGGATGTTTTGAAACTTGATGCAAGTTATGATATTTTTGAAATACTTTGCTGGAAACTGTATTTTCTAGGCATATAGATATGTTTTAGTTTCTGCTGCGTATTTCAAAATATTGTCAATTTCCCAACTTTCTTCCTGAAGTGTGAACAGCAGACCAGTCATTGTATTAGTGCAAAAAGCTACAAGCACATTCTCCCATTCAGGGTTTTCCGGGGAACAGATCCCCAAAGTCACATAAACTCTTTTGACGGTTACATCAGGCTGGGAATACATGTTCAGATTATTATTTAACAATAACATTCTCTGGTCTCATCCCTAAATTGTTCTCACAGTACAGTTTTCTATATTCTTCTTGTAAGAATGATGTGTACTTGTCGTTCTCAGAGAACAGTAACTCTGTATGTTATACCCTGTACCTGAATTCAGCAACATAGTCCTGCTCATCATTTACCTTCTTACGTTTTCAGTTACCCATAAGCACTAACTGGGACTGGTTTTGTTTCTTTAGTTACAAACTAACTTTTTCAGTCCCACTGTTGTCCTTCTTCTAAAATGTTTTCTTTGTAACTTTGCTGAATCTCTCAAGGTTAAAACACTTCTGGCCTTCCTCTTTTGCACAGGGTCTATAAATAGTTGCAGTTAATTGCAGGTTTGTGGGAAAACAAGAACACTGTGAAGAATGTGCTTTTGATCTTTATTAATTTTTTTCATGGCATGGAGAGGATTGTTGTTGCTTTTTGTTGGAGTGGATTTCGGCTGCAGTTATTCACAGAGTGGTGTAAGGAAAAGGCACATTCTGTGTGTATGGAACTGGGCAGTGATGCCTGACCCTCACCTGAGCAGGAAACTTGCCTGTGGAGAGGGTGGTGTGTGGTTCTGTGGAAAGGCTGGTGGGGAATTTATTTCCATGGAACCACATAAAAATTATTGAGAGTTTTTATAAACCAGCATTTTCAGTCACCACTAGGGCTAATTTCACTGGTGTTAATGCTGCACCTGTTGTGAAAGTCTAAGCCTCTCTTAAAATCTGTTTTGACTGCAGTCTTTTTGGCTTGGTTCAGGTTCACTAACATTGGACTTATCCTTATGGTCTGGAGATTGTTTTTGGTATGTCAGAAGGGCATGTTTGTTTTATGTGGTTTTTGTTAAGATTTGGGTAGATGTTAATGTTGCATATGATTTATTTCTCTTACAATTAGAGAGTTCTGTAATAATGATTTCTATTATGAAGCCACATGTAAGTCTTGATGTGTCTTCTGTGGCATTTTTTTACTTGCAAAATAGTTTTATACCCAGTAACTGGGAGGTAATGAACTTTCAGTTTGTAGAAGGTTTTGATTTTCACACAATAACATACTATTTTGTAATGTTGAAGGCTAGTGAATAAGTCTGTCTTTGAAAGCTTGTTTCAAAGCATTGTTTTAATGCTTCTATGGCTTTTATTCTCTAACTTGTCACCTTCTACATTTTTCTGTAGCATTGTCATCCATGTATTTTAGTAGTGGCTAAGAATTTTCTGGTTAGATTTTGGGTGACAAGGGTAAACAGAAGATTAAATTTTTGAGAATTTTCATTTTTTTTTGCAAGAGATGAAGAAATGATAAATCAGAGAAGTAGAATTTGTATAGATTCTTACTGCAGAGTTAACTTATTTCTTGTTTTAATTCCTGGTTAGAAAAATAAAATGACCTAAAATAGCCTTAGCTTAGGTTTCACAAAGAGTTCCTGTTTAGCAAATCTTTCATTTTTAGTAAATTTCTTTTTAGTATACACATCAATTGCAGCTTCATTATTTTTAGTGGTATGTGTAACTCTTTGAAGCAGGACTGTTGGAACATTTCAGTTCTGTTTATTATTGACTATTTAATACACATGAACTCTCCAAATATTCATTATTTTTGTGATAACTCTCTTTCTTTTCCTTTAGTATTCAACATGTGTATGGAGCTCAGCATCCACCTTTTGATCCATTATTGCATGGAATGTAAGTTAACGTAATATTTAAATATTCCAGGTATTTTGTGTCTCCTCTGTCTTCCCTTTTTTTCCCCCCTCCTGTTGGCTATAAAGTTTGTTAATCTTCCTTTTTCAATTTTTGTCATTATCTTGACTTCTCTGTTCTGACTTCTCCTTTGTGACTTCCTGATGGTTACCATATTTGCAGGAACAAATCAGCTCTTTCAGATCTTAACTAACATAGGTTACCAACTGTTATTATTTATTTATAATGCTTATACATGACAAATTGTGGTAAAGTAAAAAAAAAGTGTTACAAAGACAAGTGTTTGGTTGGAAGGATGTCATACTTCTACTAGATTTTTTCAAGGGCTGGTTTAAGGTAGTACAAGAAGTAAACATTCTATTTAATTTTCAGATGATACAGAGTTGGAGGCAGTTGAAATGTGTGATCCTATGGGCTGAATTAAAAGAAATGAGATTAATTGGTTTAAAATATGGAGGTATAGACATCCAGTAACAAAACCTGCAAGTTTATTGCTTGAAGTGACAACTTTAGAAAGACCTTGCTGCTTTAGACAGTGATGATAAGTCAAGTGAAAATGTTGTAGCACCTGTAAGGGAAGATACTCCCTGTAAGACATAACAGAAATGTTATAACTGACCTTATATAACAGCTGGGTAAGAACTTCTGATTTGCTGTTCTGCCTGCCTTGTCTTAACAGAAAAAAGAAAAACTAGCCCAGGTGGAGAGACAGGGAGGTCAGAAATTAACTCAAGAACCACCTTGATGCAATTCTATGCAGGATGACCCTGCTTGAGCAGGGAGTTTGGGCCAGATGACTCTCTGTGGTCCCTTCCTGTCTTATCCATTCTGTGAAAGCGCAATTAAATTAATGGCACTGACTTCTTCATTTTTTGGGAACAGACTAAAAAACCCTCTCAACTTTATACCTTACTCAGCTCACTTCTGAAGGGCGATGTGATTGCTCTGCATTACTGTAAGCAAGAACAAGTGCCAGGCTAGGGAGGAATGGTTGGTTCATATCTCACACTGCACACTGATAGAGAGGCAAAAGGTTGGGAGCTGATCAGGGTCCACTTAGACGAGTAACTCAAAGAAATATCTCTTCTCTGAGAAGAGCAAAGTTCTGAAGGAAATCCATGCTGGCATGCCTGGATGGGGAGGAATGATAGATTTAATGAGTTTTAGGGTGAGGCTTGATTTGTTTATGACAGTGATTCTGTTACGTGATTGCTTATGATGACTTAGGAGTAGACCACGACTTGATTGCAGCTCTTGTGCTGTTACACAGCAATTGCATTGAAAGGGCTGAAATCTACAGAAATGGACTAAGCAGTGCAGTGTGCCCTATTTTATAAGCTGTTCTAGTAGCAATCCTTTCGTGTGACCTTGGGGTTGGTCTTATTTTAATTTAATTTTTTTAAAAAATTTGTTGTTGTTGTTGTTGTTTTTTTGTTTGTTTTGTTTTCTTAAGAAAAGGGAAGGAAAGATTTTTTCAGCTTCTATTCAAAGCAACAAAGTGTCAGTTTTTACAGCCTTTGCTCTCAGATTTCTTCAGCTGTGTGTTACAATGGATGGATGTTGTGGTAACATGAGTGAAGAGAGATAAACATTTGCTACCTATGAACTTTTGGGGTTTGGTCCTACTCATAGTGTTTTGTTTCGTTACTAGTTTTCTAAATATTGCTTATTTGTTTTTGAACAGCTTGATAAAACCAGGTTCAAAGCCACCTACAACTCCAGTGAAATTGAAGAAAGTCAGCACTTTCCAAGAATTTGAAAGTAACACAAGTGATGCTTGGGATCTTGGAGATGATGATGATGAACTCTTAGCAATAGCTGCTGAAAACTTAAATACAGAAGTGGTCATGGAAACAGCTCACAAAGTAATTCAGAATCACAGCAAGCTACAAGAGCAGCATAAATTTCAGGAAGAACATCTACAGGAAGAAAAACAAGAAGAATTTCCACAGCTGACTTCAGTTGCATGTGGTGATCATAGGCTTGTTAAATCAGTCAGTGAAGGTCATACATCGAGTTCATTAGGTATGTTGAGTTGTGAAAAAGGTGTTGGAAGTTAAAGTATGACATCTACAATATTATCCCTGTAAGACAGTAAACCTTTCCTAACCCTTTATTAATATTGCAGAAACATACTGTTTATCATTAGTGATTTATTTGTGAGGAAGACTGCATGGCTTACTAAACTGTAATGCATATGTGTGAGGGAAGAATAATTAAACTTTCTTTGTTTTCAGCCTTAAAAAATCTCCAATTTTGGAAGGGAGTTCCACTATTGAATGTATTTTTTTGGTTAAATACACCAAGATGTATGCAATTAATAGTAATACTACCATTGTGAAAAATTGTTATTAAAATAGTACTGCATAAAATGTACTGAAAAGCTGGAGAAAATCATGCAGGTGGACTGGAAGGTTCACCCTCATGTGATCTGTTCTGTGGTTTGTGTATAAGCCTTAAATAGCAATAATTTCAAGATTCCTTAGTGGTTGTTTTTTTGTTTGTTTGTTTTCTTTTTTTTTTAAAGAATGTTAAGGATAATGAAAACAGCTTTTAGTAACACAGAGATTTTAGAAATTCATTTGCCTTGCTATTAATATGATCTCTAATTAGTGTATTTTAGTTGTGGAAACTGCTTCAAAGAGAAGTGCTTTCTGCTAAATCCAAGTAATTTCAAGTCCAAACTTTTGTTATACTTGTGTTTGCATTTTTCAAAGCAGAATTCTGTTTTAAATTTACAAATTAAATTCAGCTTATTAGTAGCTTTTTCTCTAGCTGAGGCTAACCGCTGTGCTTCTTTTTCCCCTTCAGATAATACTAGTGAAAATTCTTCCATGCAGAGATCACAGTCACTTCCACAAACTTCTATACCTCCCTTGACAAGTGGAATGACAGACTACAACACCTCTGTTACTCCTGCATTAACTGAGAGAGAAGCATCTCGATTAGACAAATTTAAGCAGCTACTTGCTGGCCCAAATACAGATTTAGGTGAGTGTTTCTTATACAATCTGTGAATTACATCTAAATTATTTTTAAACTATAGAATTTTCCTGTTTGATGTACTGTCCTGCCATATGGTTTGGTTTGGATCTAATCCTTTCGACACTTAGAATTGTTCTTACAAAAGAAAGAATAAAATTGAAAGTTTGTTGCGTTCCTGCTTTTAATAAGTGATTTGCATACATCCTACTAATATGTAGGGTGTTCAATGTCTTCTTGTTCTTTCTCACATTATTTCTTCCTGCTAGATCAACCTCTGTAGAAAAAAACCTAAAGTATAATTAGCTGTGTTTATTGTTAATGCCTGATAATGGAACAGCTTGGGATATAAGCGTGATTTTCATGCTTGGAAATAAATAGGAGTGAAAAATGATGAGGCATGTAAGTATTACTGCTTGTCTACTCAGTGAGCCTTCCTCATGTTCACAGGCTGATACAGTAGTTCTGTGTCTCATCTGTGAATGCTGACAACAAGTCAATGGGTAAACAAATGTATTGTCAGATAACTTGACTGTTCCCTTTGTATACTGGATTTTAGCTGCTGAATAGTCAATAAAAGTGCTGAGAGGGCATCACAGAATCAAATGGCTTTGTATCTCAAGTGAAAATCTGAAGTAGAATTAGTACACTGCATTTGGAGAACTTGGTGATTAGGAGTTGGGGGCAAAATAATGAATAAAGAAAATGTCTTTGAGGTAGACTATTCTGGAAGGTATCTCCAGGAAACTTACAGAAAGGAGTAGAAATTGCATGTTTGGAGTTCTTGAATTGATGCTTTCCTGCCTAGTCATTGTCATGAGACTTCTTCAATATAATACAGCCCAAGTTGTGGCTTTTTTTTTCTATGCTGTATCTTATTGTCAGATTGATGCTGGGAAAGTACAGTTATGGAAACCATCATAACTGGATGAGATTTAGAACTTCAGTGAGTTATAGGACATTCTTATGACGTGCAACTGTTAATAAAAGGAGATGTTAAAACATATTTTACATAAACTTGAAAATAGTAATCAAATATAACTTTTTAGCCCTTTGATCTAACATGTTATGACCTTTGTGATTGTGACTGACATGAAAACTCATAGCTTAAAAATGTTGTAATGGTTGAAATCTTTGTTACATAAGGTTGCAAAATCAGAGGAAAGACAGAGTTCAGTTCCATTTCACTTTTACTGTCTAATTAGTTGGGAATGCTTTACGAGTAAATCAAATTTATGGATTAAAATAATTTTGGGAGAATATTTCCACTCTTATTAGGAGTGCAATCATCCTGCCTGTGGTGAACTTAGTCACTGCTATTTAAGCAAACTGTTGGTTTTTGGTGGTGTGGTGTTTTTTTTTT
>VZTR01008441.1:159821-269455 GCA_013400775.1 Chaetops frenatus | reverse complement strand
CATAAAATTTAATTTTCCTTAACTCATGCTGCAAAAGCTGTTTCTATGATTTCTTATCATTTTAGTTTCCCCTCCCGTTCTTAAAAAAAAAATTAATTAACAGCAAGTATTTCCACATAGTACTGGCAGTGCAGGCCATACGTGGCATTTTGTTAGCAAACATACACATACCTAATTAAACCATGGTGCAGCCAGCACAACGCAATGCAAAACAAACATCCCTGACCAAGTCAGGGAGTTGGAACCAGATGAGCTCCAAGGTCCCTTCCAACCCAAGCCTTTCTATGACTCTGATCAGTGAATTACCTTACTATGCTTGAGTATCTCATTACAGTATAACCTTTCCACAGCACCTGCTTCTAAGCTATCCTGTCTTTCGAGCCTGTGTCATATCAAACAACACATTTTTAACCTCCCAGGGCTGGAAAAAACAGGGATTCGCAAATTACTTTCACATTAGCAGCAGCAGTGACAGCTGTTCCTGGGTTTTCTGCCAATGCAAACAGAGGAGGAGGCATTTTGCTTAAAAACAGAGTATTTGTATAGCTACTAAGTCACTTCCATACATTTAAATTCAGGATTGTATATCCCACAACTTGTATATTTCATCTTTGCAGTACTATTTTTAGAACATGCACAATAGTATGCAACGCTACCAAAAAAAAGTAAGATTCATTATTACCAACACAAGGCATTTTTAATCTGGACACAGAAGAGACATGGCAATATTGTGCACTACTGTGACCACATCCAGAAAAAAATCATTGCTAGTCTCAGTGACAGTATAATGAACATGTCCATTCCATTCTGGCACAAAATTATTTTATTCATCTTGATGTATTTTATTACATGAACATCTGGTAGCATGAGGCACTCTGTAAGCCATTTTTATTTGCCCCAGTTCCACTAAGCTTTCTTTGGATGTGCTGTATTTAATACTGCAGCTTGAATAAAAAGCAACACCATGTTTCAATTATCAAAGGCTGTATAATATAACACTTTGATAGAATATCATAACAAAAGATGCAGGAGATCTGACATTTCCAAACTCTTAAAGTCAAGTGTATGTCCTAGGCACATCAAGTAGAGGCCTAGGGATTCATTCATCACCCCATATCTACCTCCTCCTGACTTTCATACTAAGTCAAACAAGACAAGTGTGCCAGAAGAAAGCAGCAGTAATCTCTGGGCTGGTCCCAGATATGGAAACTTGGGAAGCCCGTGCACATCCACATACCCTTGCACCTTACAGTTACCAGTTTTTCCAGTTTTGCTTGGGGTTTGGGTGGGTGGTTTGGTTTGGCTGGTTGTTTGGTTGTTTTTTGGTTGTAATTGCACCTGGTTTGAAATTGAAGAAAAAAAGGGAAGTTTTCCTTTTATCATCTTCCTCTTACACAGAAATCTTGCAAGAGATAGCAGAAGGTACCAGGATTTGATTTTGACACACACAATCAGATGGAGCACAGTCAGCTTAAGAAAGTGCACTTCATATCAACAGCATTCTACTGTCTCCTCTCCAGTTGGTATTGGCAAAAGGCAAACTCGGTGGCTGCAGCAGAAAACACTGTATTGTACAAATAAGTATCTTCCTTTTATATTACCTTTGCAAAAACTTTCATTGTGTAGCCCAGATATTGCACCCTAGGATCAATAGCTGCGTAGGTTGCCAGCATCCTTGTGTTATGCTGTGCCTGGAAAAAGAGAAAAAATCAAACAGGTGTCAGGGTGAGCTATTATGCAAGAAATTGTGCAATTTCAGTTTCAGGTAGAAAGCTGGAATGAGCTGTACTATTCATGGTGGCAGACAGGCCATGGTGGATGTGGCATTAGTGGCTTTTCAGAAATATCCCCAAAACAAGACTTTCTGTGCCATAACCAGCTCTGCCATCAGGTCATACACAGCTGCCTGTGTCGGGCTGAGGGTGTGGGCCACTGAATTAAAATAATGCAGAAGAAAAACACAAACACAAAAGCATTTTCAGTCTGGTTTCAAAATTATTCCCTCAAACAGTTATTTGGGTAAGATAGAAAGAATTAAAAAGCTTTCTTTGAACACAAAAGTAGACACAAGTAGATGCTCACCAGTGTATTGTACAAACTGATATCTCCTTCCAAGCCACTCCGCCTGTGTTCAAACTTGACTATAGGCACTTTGGCTGTTGTTATAGGCAAGATGTTCCTCAAACCTGGGGAAGCAACACTTTAGTACATAAAACATTCCCATTAACAACATTTATAGTAAATCTAACTGCAAAACAAATAATACTTTAAAGCACCTACCTGGATGCTTCTTAAGAACTTTTGCCAATCCTTCTATTATTTCTTTGCAGTTTAGTTTCTAGGAAAAACAAATATCACAGCTTCAGATATCAAAACACTGATCCTATTCCAACAAGCATGTTTACTATCACATAAATTTCATAGATGAAAAGCCTACGTACAAAAAGGAGCAAGCATTAAGCCAGTATATGAGTTTACATGAACTCATATGCTCTGTGTGGACATCTACAGCGCACTGTGTGTCTATAAGGCATTAGAAGTAAAATAGGCTGGATCTTGCTTCAACTGTACAGAATGCAACAAGCCAATGTGCAGCTAGCAAATCCTACCCCTCCTGTGTACAGAAATCTTAACTGAATTAAAAAACCTTAAAGAATTCATGAATTTAAAATGGCCGATTTTATCCATTTCAAAACTCTTACCTCTGCATTTTCATGACCTTCCAATGTCATGCAGATGTCTAGATCACTGTCCCGAAATCCAAATCCATTCTTTGAGGAGCCAAATAAGCAAAGCCTGGCTTTGTCTGATCAAAAGAGTAGACAAGAAAAAGGTAAATTCTTTTACAGTTGAATGGTAAGTGCTTAGTATGAAATATTGCTTAACTGTGATGTGCAGGTGCCCATAAAAATGAACTTAAAGAGAGAGCTTATACTGTCACTTCAAAGACTTCAACTTTGATAAAGGAGGAAGCACAATACTTCAGAAATTATTTATAGAAAGTAAAGCATGATAAAGACTTATTTCATTTAATTTTTTATGACTGAAGTACGTTACAGTTACTATAATCATTAAATGGCATCTCTAAATGTGGTGCAATGTTTTGTGCTATCTGACTGTACTTTCCTGCTTTTAATAAATCAAAATAATGTGCAAATCCAGTCACCAGTACGGCTTTACCCCACAGATAAGACAGAGCTACTCCTAGGGTAGCCAAAAATTATATTTCTGCTTCCATTCAGAGTTTATCTATAAAATATTGCATATTTTTCCTGTGACTAGATAAATTTGGTCAATGAGTTTTTGTAATCATAACATACTCTTCAAGAAGACACAAGCAGTAGGATTACAATACTTTATGGAACATTCTTTCCCAACTGCTTTGTTTACATTTTTGTTTGAAACACAATATTACTAAGTATTTCCATTCTTGGAAAGCAAAATTATGTAGTTAAATTCTTTCCTAACTGCAAAGTATACATTTATCTGTTCAACTGACATTAATCCTGAGAAAACAGATCTAACACCTATTCACAGCTTTTTATTCCATAACTTTAACAGAATCAGAAACCTGAAGTTTTTCAAGGCTTTGTTACAGGTCTCAATCCTCAGCTGCTCCCAGTAAGTGGAGGCACAGCCAGTGGATGGAATTCTCAATTCCTTGATGACAGGTCAGCTACAGCAGAATGGCCTGCCATGGACTGGAATTCAGGAGACCTGGGTTTGGTACCTGGCTCTAGCACTGTTTTACAACTTCTATAAAAAAATCACTTGGCATCTCTGTGCCTTCTACCACTGTAGTAAGACACTTTTGCTTGTTTTATATAAGGGATGTGAAGATAAACTCATTAAAATTTCTAAGATACTCAAGCACTGGTGACTAGGTAACAAAAGTCCTTGGCCCACGAGCAAAGCTAACACTAAACCCAACTAAGCTTTCTTTCTGGCCTGGCTGGAGCAGTCCTGTGCTTGCATCACTACTCTGGCAGCTCTTCCTCCACTCTAGAGACGTTTCCATGGAATAGCATAAAGCGATGTTCAATGTCAAAGTCTGCAAGACAGCTTTACAAATGGAAGGAAAAGAGATGCCACTGCTTCAAGCAAGGAAAATAAAATGAGACAAACCACATCTTTATGTTCTAGACAAGATGACTGAAGAAAGTACTCTCAAGAACCACTACCTACTGTTACCTACCATTATACTCTTTTCGAATAAATCTTTCCAAACTTGCCAGTATTTGTTCTCTGTTTTGTTGCTCTGATAAAGGAGGGGATAATTCATCTAAGTAAAAACAAATTAAAATACAGTCAGATGTGACCTTCAGCATCTTCAAAAATATTTTTCAGCTAATTAAAAGATTCGATAGGATTTTTTGTTGTTGTTTACTTTGCTTAAATTTGTGTTTTTATTTCATTAGAGTCTTCAGGACTTCATTTCAAGACATCCAATTTATCAACCACTAAGTGGCTTGGTGGGCACCTAGCATCCAGCAAAAGTTAACCCACCACAGCACCCTCCAAAGATGTCACAGAATTTGACAAGCACAAAATCTATTTTTGCCCAGAGCCTGATTTCTGGAAACACCAGTAACTTTTTATAAACAATGAAAAATCCCATATAACATCAGTTTCTCAAATCTAAGGTATCACAGCCCTAGATTATCTGAAAATTAAAAATATTGATCCATTTGTAGCCTAGGGCACCTGGAAGAGCTTCTTCCTACTGAATTGTAAATAATTGTAAATAAGTAATTTAACCCTGGAGTTTTTTATTTTTCCTCATTACAAATCACAGTACACAGTGGTGTAAAAACACCTTTTAAACTTACCAAAACATCTTTTACACACTATATCAAGTATTTCCCGAAATCTGTCTGTCATTGGTGGTAGTGGTTTTAGATCAATTTTCTTGAAATCCTCTGGACAATCATTTTTGGAATGTCCATCCCGTTTGCAGATGCTGCATACTATCGTTGGTGGCTTTTTGGGGGGGAAAAAAAGAAAGGAAAATTGTATTTGTGCACCTAAGACAGCTCAGCAGACCTAGCATTTCCAAGCAACCAAGAACATTTAACATATGAACAACAACAACAACAGAGCCTCTACAAAGAGCAGAACACCTCTCAACAAGCTGCATTTAATTCTCACAGTGCCTAAAAGCACCTGGAAATTCTACAAGAAAGAAGGAGAAAGGGGAGAAATGACCCAAAAAACAACACCCAGGAAAAACATCCAGGATTTTTTTTGTGTGTGAAAATCAAAAGGCTTTGCATAAGATGGGAGCAACAGACTATCTAATCTAAGTATCACACAGGGTAGTGTTTCCAGTCCTCAATAACAGGTACTCTACAAAGACCAGAGCTACCACCCATAACACAAACTGAAACATTCACTGGGAGAATCCCATCATCCATCCACTCTTAGTTTTAGAGACTTAAAAAGTATTGGCCCAGTGATACATGACCAGCACTGCTTACCTTTCCTGAAGTAAAAATAAACTTATCAAACACATAATGCATTTCTTCTGTTGAGAGTCTGCCTTCCTCTTTGAGATCATGGGTTTCCAGCACTGCTTTGCAGCTGGGTGAGGTAGCTGGGGTGCCAGTGCACTTCGTCTGTGGAGACGACTCCGTTACCAAACTCTGCCTACTTTCAGCATCAGAAAACTCATTACTGGAATTTGTGTCATCAGGCTGATGTGCACTGCAGTTACAGTGGTGGCTGAGCTCACCCTCAGTTAGACACACTGAAATTTCTAAATCATCCCTCTCTTTAGGTGATTTTTCCTTTAATTCACAGCATTCATTAGAAATAAGGGCTAAAGCTTCTTCCTTGTCTTCATCACAGCTAGAGTCCAATGTTGAAAGTAGCAAAGAGTCCATGTTCTGGGAAGTACATCTTTTGGCTACAGCTTCTACCACCTTATTACATTCCACTTCATTCTCTGCTATGTTACATCCACTTCCTAGATCTTCTTTATCTACAACGTTTTCCCCTTGTGGAAGGCAACAGTTTGCTATGGGCTCTTCAGATCTTACGGATTTCTTATTATTCATTTTCCCTTTTTCTTTTTTCTTGGTGTCTGGCTTGGATTTAATCCCATCTTTACTTTGTGGACATGCAAAATATTTATATGCTGTCCTAAATCGCTCCAGGATGTACTCAAATACCATCTGGCTATTTAGACTTCGTGCAACATTCCTCTTTAGTGCAAAAGGATCTGGGAAGAAAAAGAACAATTTAATTAGTGATCTTTAACTTCCACATTTCAAAAAGCAGCTGAAACTCCTAAGTTATTATAGGGCAGTTAAGGAGATTCGTATATTATAACCCAGAACTGTATTTGGACATACTTAAGAATGAAAGACCCACAAGCTTTTACAGAATTCTTCCATACAAAACACACTCACATGCACCCATGAATGGCTGACTATCATAATTGCAAATAGTGTTACTCAAAGAGAAAACCATGAGTATATTGCACCATTATATTATAGTCAATTTCTAGACTAGAAATTAAGTACGTACATACAAATAATAAACATAAAAAGGCCAAATAAATAGAATCCTGCCAGAATCTTTTTTCCTCCACTGAAGAAGGATTTCTGCTTCCCTTAAGAAATTTATTTGTCTAAGAGTAACATTAAGGTTGTAAGGATTCTATGAATCAATCTCACCAGCATCCATTCTTAATCCTTCCTAACGATTTCTAGATGAAACATGTTTTCTAAGGAAAAAGAGCTCCTGCATAGTTGGTATAAGTTTGCCTGGATGACAGCAGTAAACTGAGATTTTGTTACTTCATAATATCAGCTACAATGGTAACATTGAAAAAAAAAAGGCAAAAATGAAAAGTAAAAAAACATAAAGCAAAAAACACTAATAGACCAATAATAGCAGGTGTCAGAACCAGAATGCAATCTGGTTTTTTGAAATTATTTCTCATTTCTTCTTCAATGATTTGTCCTGTCATCTTACAACCCACATGATGAATAAACACTTCTCTACTTTTTCTAAACTCTAGCTACAAGTGGTTGAAGAAAAGAATTGGGAGTGGAAATTAAAGTCACAGGATTGATCTCAACATCTACTACTCAACCTGTGCCTCAAGAATTCACTGCTTGTTTTTCTGTTTCATTTTTCCTTCTCACTCTTCTTGCACCTTACTGACTCATCCTTCAATGTACCTCTGTACCTCATTCTCTGTCTGTATGATTCTCTTTGTCCTCTCCATCACCTCAAGTGTTACAGATAAGCCACTTCAGCAACATCTCTAGAAAGTGTTCAAAAGTCATTATTCATGCTTTTATCAAAGTATCACCTTACATGGTTTCTTAGCCTTCCTTAAATACCCAATTTCTCAATCCTTAAGGCCAATTCAGAATGCCATACATTGCTCTGTCACTCAGTGACTTTCCCTGCCTTTTAGACAGAGAAAACTTGTCTTTAAAGAGACTAAATAGCTGAAAAAATATATATTTAAAAAACTTATTGTCCAGATTCTTGTAACAGATTTATAAGTAAAGCAAATGAAGATGCTAATGCAGGATGACTACAGAAGTGGGAAGGGATCAGCCTACCTTCAATGGCTATTCGCCTCTTAGGCCAGTTTTTATTCTCTCTGGTTAAGAGCTCTTGTACCCGTATGCTGATGACATATTCCTCCAAAGCAAATTCCAGTGTGTAAAACTTCAAAAGTTCCAACCACAGTTGCCCCAGTGAAACTTGGTGAGGGGTTTTGAATGCTAAGAGAGACTGAAAAACATGGATGAGAATGCTCAACTACTATAAGAAATGAGTATTCCCCCTTTTTTTGTCCTGGTTCCATCCAACATCAATGTTTAAAAATGAAAAACAGGGATGAGAGATAGCAAATGGTTTTCAATTAAGTCAGGACTTACAATCCCATGTTTCTCTTTTGCATTGCTTTGGTTGTCCACTTCTGAGCTTGTTGCCTTCTTGCCACCACCTTTTTGTTGTTCAATTTTAGCTTTGCTTTCTGCTCCAACAGAGTTTTTTGCTGCACCATTTGTGGGTGGTTTGTACTCCCACCTTACAAATTCTTCATCTTCCACCCCTTTCAGCAGGTGGTCATCTGGCCTCTTCGAATCAAAGCCTTCAATCTAACAACAATTAAAGTGTCTCTGAAACAAGACTGTATATAATACACACAACCAAAAATTTCCAGCTAATGTAACACTGACTACTGTGGTATTCACACTCCTCAAGATTAACAGGTGTCAGAGACAGAAATTCAGAGAAATAAAGAAGAAAATAATTGCCTTTTCTCCAAAACACAGATAATCCAACTATATAGCCTGCTACAAGCGCCTTTTAAAAAAGTCTTCAGAATCATCAACCATCTTCTGTGGGAGCATTAAGTACCAAGCATTTTATTTATAATTTTCCTTGGCAATCAAATTCTGCAGTTATATGAGGTTGCAGAACACAGAAATAATGCCAACAATTTAACAATACAGTTCTTATATTACCAAATCACTTACCCAATTGCCCAAATAGGACGGTAAAATATGTGGTTTTCTTTGTTGAAGAAAAAATATCACCATTAAGGCAAAGGAATATGAGGGAATCCCACCTTCAGCCTGACAGTCAATGTGACAGAGCTGCAAAAGAAGAAATAATTACTTTTCTGATGTAACACCAGAATTTTAGTTTAAAATTTATTATAAAAGGAGAAATACTAAAGAAATGTGAGAAATGTACTAGAGTGAAACAAAATGCTGTATATTTCAGGAACTGCAGTGGTCATGCCATGTCACATACAGACAAATACGAACTCCAGCAATTTATATGGTGTCTTAAGTAATACTTTCTTATTATATATTATTCTTTTCAGTTTCACCACGTTTTGTGATTGTGGGACATATTAATGCTTTTATCAAAAATTTCAGCCAACTCTAAAATGTGTTATTGTACAGTGGCATCTCATATATGGAGGTGTGGTGAAGTAGTGGCATCAAAAACATATCCATGGTATATTTTACACTACATTGTACAGAGTGCTTAAAAAGAAGTATTGAGGATAATTAAATAACTTACTCTAGCCCAGTAGCGGAAAGCCAAAACCAAGGGAATCAGGACAGGCTCCAGTTTACCAAGTGCAGCCAGCAGGTCAGTTGTAAGGCAAGCCACATCATTCCTAGCACTTACTTTACATGTCAAACCACTGCAATCACAAATGCAGAACAGATAAGGGGTTATCACCTTGTGATACAGATGGTGTTTGGGGCAGGGGGGAGGTGGGGCATCACACCCACCATAATAAAAACATCCATCAGGGTCTCCCTATGTAAGAACCTGAAGTTTGTAAACAAAAGCTACAGAATATAATTACATTTTCTTTGCTATTAACTATTGACTGCATCTAGAATTTAGAGAAGTTCGTCATAACCAAAAATACCAAACTGCACTAAGAATTTGCTTTAAGTTCTGCCATTTATTAAATTATGATATCTTACACAATTCAATTGCCAAGTATATTGTCTACATTCCAAGCACTTATACAAATAAGTTAATTAATACTCTAGACCTGCTGCATATTAAGAGTTGGTAAACCCACAAAACATTTCCTTTAGCTTCTCAGAATAATTCTATTCTGTTACAAACACAGGAAATGACAAGTCCACTCTTGTTGCATTTACTTCCCCAGAGTTTCAGTCCATACCTCTGGCCAGCCAAGCAATCATGTTTCATTTTGGAGGTTGCTACTTCTTAGGAATTTACTGAAATTTTCAGATGATGTGTCCTTTCTGGCAGTATGTATCTTATAAAATGGTTTTAAAGCTTTGCTGGCAAAAATTTTAAATAACTGGAAACCACTCCACTTTTGCCCCAGTTAACTAAAAGTAGAACAATCATTTCAGACTCCTACAACCAGTGAGTTCTGTGTAGCACAAAAAAGAAAAAGCAGCTTTCCTTCTAGATTACATTTCTGTGTATGAGCAATTCTCTTTTAATATAAATGTTACCTGAATGTTACAGTAATACTTCTTGTCAGGAGTGCAGGCCAGCAGCTGCTTTGAACAAGCAGAGTAGCTCATTAAAAATCTTTTCCAGTCATACATACCTTTTAACATCTCTGCAAAAGACAACAGGAACTTTGGCATGGAAATCCGACTCCACATCTGAGTAGACAGCTAAGCAACGAGAGAAAAAACCACACTTGGTTTCAAAGCTTTTTCCAGTTTTCCCAATTCTGTCTTTAAAATTATTATATTTATACCATGATTTTTCAGAACAACTAAAATTAAGTGCTGCATAGCTAAGCAGCACCAATATTTTCTGGTTACTTTTGATGCTCACCACCAGTATCAGACAGCAATTTACTGCTTAGAATTCATCCTACAAAAGGTTAAAGCTTTTTGCTCAGGCATCTGACACTACTGCCCCAACTTCTGGCAATCTGAACTGGACTAGTGGGGCTGCCATCCTCTTGCTGCACCTCCTCATCTCTCACTCACACAAGCACTGGGGTTTATAAAAATCACATTCATAAGAACAGCTCAGATACTTTGGTTGAAGAGTAATCAATTTTTCTGAGTTTAAAGAAAAATTGAACATAAAAACAACTAAGCAGCATATGGAACATTAAATAGAAATGAGAGGCAACTAAAGCTCACCACTGTTCTTCAAGATCTCAAGCACCTGGATCAGAACATCTGGTTGACTCATCTACAATGACAAAATTAGAGCAGGTTACATTATGGAGACTAGTATTTTAGTTTACATTTCATTTAAAACTACTTGGGTTGCACAACTAGTAACTCTATGTCCTTCAAAAAAGTGAAATCATGTATCAGTATTAATGAAAAACTTAACTGCATCTGTCTACACCATGAAAACAGGTACCAGAAAACCTAACAGCCAGCTTTCCTTTAGCCTACAGCTTTAGTCAACACTTCTGTTCTAGTTCTGCATTAACAGTATAAATAAAAGCACTTGACATATATTCAACAATTTCACTGTCAACATATGCTACTAGAAATGGACAGCAATAAAGAATTTAATGTCAGTACTTTCCCAAGGGTTTTTAAAGGTTATCACCATAAAACATGTGCAAGTGCAACAGCTGAGTGTCTATCAAGAATGTGCTAATATCACACACTAAACATGAAGCAATAACTTCAGTATCTAAAGGTAAATTATATTGCTCTGCAGGAATTTTGTACCATAAACTGTAAATTGGGATGTACTATCCACTTGAAAGTAACTCAACTATAAAAGGAGAAAATGTCACTTTTATCCCCAATTTTAAAAGGGGAGGAATCAAAACCTAAGAGTTCACAGTCTGAATCATGAGCTCATGGAAGTACATTTATTCAGAGCCAACTATTTTCATTCTGCTTCAGTGCTTACTCAAAAAAAAATTTAGAAAACGCCTAGCATAAGATTGTCCAAACAAAACAATAAAATCACCCAAGAATTAGCACATCTGGCATCATATGACAGATTAGATGCTTTGTGCTATTCTAACACCATGTGTCCCGGAACAAGATAAAGGCAATGAAATAGAAATACATGTGGATGGCCTTGATTTAAAAAACAGTCTTAGTTAATACAAGATAATATCTACACACCTTAGGGGGGAATTTGATATCAATGTTAACATCGCTGGTCTTAAAAGCAAATCTAGTTAAACACGAGCCATACATCCTCAGGGAACAGTCTGGAGAGAGAGAAATATAATTATTTAACAGATAGTAAATAATTTTTTCTTTAGTGGATGATGCACACCTTGCTTTAGATACTGCACCTCTCAAGTGGCACACCCAGATTAGTGGACATTGAACCCCTTTCTCACTTGTGTGAAGGTAGGCATTTCCATAACACAGCATCACAGGAAAAGAAGTAATTTAAATACTGTAATCACCAAATATCCAACATTTTCCAAGCTGTTTTAAAGATTTTTGAAATGCAGCTTTAGTTCTGTTTGTTTTTAATATACGAAGTAACAATAACTGTCACCATCTCGGTGTTGGATTTTATGCTACAGCTTTTGTTAACTATAGCTTGATTTCACTGCAGCACTTGGCCAATTATAAAATTCTTTGTTGCCTCATAGACTTTTGTATAAGGCACCAATTAGTTGATTCCATTAGCAAGTTCCAACACACAGTTCATTACAAAATATGTATATTAAGCATAAATTCAATCCAAGGCACAGAGTACAGTGTCTATTCAGTGTTTTAGTTAACACAGTTACCTGCCAAGGCACAGAACAGATCTAAACTAACTAGGAAGTACCTACTCAGCAATAATGTAAGAAATGCCATCATTCCATAAACAATCATTTATCCCAATTCATTATATAATTTTTGTAGATGAAAACTTTCCTGTTAGATATATTAGGGTCTCCCATACTTAAATCAGCTGAAAAATGAGTGTTCTCAATCCTTCCCAAATCCAACACTACTCAAGCAGGGTCACCTAGAGCAGGTTGCCCAGACTGTGCCCAGTCAGGTTTTGAAAATCTCCAGACAACCTGTGCCAGTGTTCAACCACTCTCACAGTAAAGAGGGTTTTCCTCATTTGTCTTCCTTTATGTGTGTTCTGACCAAACTCATTCAATTAGAAACATCAACAAAATTACTCTTAAAAGAGAAAAGAGATCTTACACGTACAAGCCTATTTTCAGTACTTAGAAACCAGCCCTCTCAGAATTAAAGACTGTATGGTTAATAATAATAATTTGCAATTTCTTCCAATGGCTTTTATAATAGTAAGAATTTTTGCATAGTTCTAATGTGAGCTCAAGAGAAAATCATGCCAGAAGATCAGATGTTTTCTACACAGTGCATGAATTAAATTTTTCCTAATTTACAGCTTAGGAAAACACATTCACTAAGACATAGCTGGCTTTGAAAAGGAGAATAACAAACTGTCATTTACTATTACAGACTCCCCTTCCACTACTCCTACACCTCCACAGAAGCTCATCAGTCCAAACAAGTCAGCCAAAGTAACAATAATTTTCCTGAGTATTTATATAAAAATGTTATGTGAAAAAGCTTTGTCTTATGCTTCCCACTATCAGTGGAAAACTCCCTAGAGTACCAGAACAGAAGTTTGCTCTAGGAGCCACTTATTATAGAGCAAACAGATTAGCAAACCTCACCCTAAAAATCCCTGTTCTATTCAGCACTTTAGGTTTAAGCATATACTTCATAGAGCACCTAAAACTACAGGTGATCATCCTGCAGATAACAAAATCTTTCTTACTGCCGTATTTTTACAGAGCAAAAGGGAAAAAAAGGTATTTCTAAAACAAAAGGACAGTAGAGAACAACATCCAACGTCAACAGAGATGAAGTTTAAAATTTAAAACTTTTTTGGCAATGATATTTTCTTCTGTTCAAATGCACTGAACACCAAACCACTGTTAGCACAAAGTCAACATCACTGCAGCTCCAGCAATCTAATTTCAAACTCCCAGTGTATTAGCTACAGAAGCTGATGGGAAATGGATGCAAAGAAGCAAATGTCAAATATTATCCTTCTTGTTATATTACCCCACCACTTTAAAGAGGATCAATAAACACATCAGAAAGAAGGACAAATAAGCATGATCATATTTTCCTCTTTTTGTACACCTGTTAATTCCTTTAAAATCAACTGCCAGCCTGTATTAAAAAGTCCATCTATATTAATATTGTATAATATCAAGATAATTTAACCCCAAATGCACTCATTCACCATTAATGAAGGTATCAAAAATATATGTAAAAATAATGAAAAATTTTCACCTAAAGCCAATGGAGAACCCAATGAATACCTGGTAATGGCTGTTGAATAATTTTCTCCATCTCATTTACAATTTCTTGCCGAATTCTGAAGTCCTCATCTGAGATGCCTTGTTCATTTGCTGCCTCGATGAGAGTGAGACTCAGAGCAGCCAACTGTGCAGACGAGGGCGGTGGGAGCGCCCGCAGCTCATTTTCTTCTTGCTTTTCCTGAATAATTGGTGGATGGTATAAGTAAAGATGGGTGTTTTAAGAGAAAAAGGTTATCTCATACTGTTGTATGATATTGGAACATGCTGTTTGCTGTTTTGTTACTCTGTTTACATGGGATCCTGACCAAACACTTCCAAAGACAGGAACTCAGCCTGGCCTAACTGGCAAATACAACAGCGTGGCTCCCAGGAATGACAGCAGATGCTCAGTGTTTAAAACAGAGAATGTTGTTTCACAGCTGGCAACTGGGGAGGAAATCTTCTGTATTCCATTCCTGAACCACATTTTCTGACAGTTCTGAAGCAGAATTCATCCAAGAAAATAAAAAGCTGTAATTGTTCCTACACAATAAAAATAACTGAGCTGGAAAAGTCACATGGATTTTTTCAGAGTGGATTGTACTTGAAGGAAAGATATCAAAGGCAGAAAAAGTATTCCTAGCTCCAAGGGAATTTTGTAAGTTGAGTCCTATTACTGCTTAAACAGTTGGTGCCAGAAAGTTCTGGATTTAGTGCACTCAATCCAACAGCAAGAACATGTCAGATGCATCAAGTCATTTGGGACTAAGTACAACAACCCCTTGTTTCATGAATTCATCAACTACATGAAATAGATGACTGAAATAATAACCACAAAATAATTATGCACTAAGAAAACACAGTACAGTATGAAAATGTTTGTTTAGTTCCAAGCTGCATCTCTGAACTCTTCTGTTCTTACCTGAACAAATTTAGTGTAAGAAAGAATATGAGCAGTTTTAAAGGGCTCTGTGATTTTTTTACATCACTGCCTTACGATTTTTCTTGAGTTGGGAAACCAGAGCTGCTGCTAAGTTTACTTGATTGTCATGTATCTCATAGAGCTGTAAACAGGAGCATTTTATGAAGTAACATTTAGACGCTTACATAGGTATCACCATTGTGTTGCACGCAACATAAAGCTATCTGGGGTAAGTGTTAAAAGGTGAAACTGCTCCCTGTCCTCCAGAATTCCATTCAGTGCTAAACAAACTTCATTCCTCAATTCTCATCTTCATGTCCAGATGAAAAGCATGGCAAGAAAGTGTTTTTAGATCAATCATAGGGCTGGCTCAATTTTTAAGCATGATGCAATTTAGGAGACAGTAAGAGAAGCAGAATCCTTTAAAAATAATCACTAACCATAATGTAAAAATGTTACTTTCTGAGATCTAATGGATTGATGGCATTTGGAGTCTACCAGGTGATGACTTGCACACATTTTAGAACTAGAGCATTAATGAAAAACAGAAGTTTGGCAAGGAATCCATGGAAACATGTGAAAGTAATTTGACTGAATTTTGGGGAATGGTTATAGAAAGAGTAATTGTAACCATCTAAATCACAAAACCCAGCATACTGGGGAATCCGTAGCTCTTCATCAGCTTTTACAAAAATGGGCTGGCAAGAAAAGCTGTGCACCTTTTATTGGATTTCTTGCATGTAACAGTTCTTTAGAGTAAACTACAGCACTGTGGTATCTGATAAGGAAACTGGTTTTCTCTTTGTAAGCCTCAGAACTGTTTTTCTTATTAAACACATTAATAAACCCAGGGTGATGATGAATAAACTGAATCCTTTCCTCCTATAACTCTTCTAAACATCACAAGTAAGACAAAGTAAAAAAAACCATAAAAACAACATCCCCAACCCCACCTCCACTCCCTGGAGGTCTTGCTACCAATGGCATTATTTTCAGAAAACAGAAAAACTAAATATATTTATATATAATATATATTTCTTACCTAAGTTACCTCGCATTCTGTTACTAAAAGTATGATGAACTGCTTACTACTCAGAGACACTAATTCAGAAGCAATGACCAAAAATGTCCTTTCCTCTCTGCCTGGACAGATCATCAAGCCCTTCCTCTTAAACAGAAAACAGAAATGTGTGGATCTCTGCTCAGCACACAAACTTTTACCTAAATGGACATGACCAAAGAAAACAAACCAAATAACGACAACAAAAAAATAAACTATTTTAATTAAAACAATAAAATAAAAAAAACAGAGGAGGAAAAGAAAGAAAAAAATAGCCATAATTTTGTTAACTTACCATTATATTTTTCTTATGACGTTTTTCCTTAATATGCTTGTGAGCTCCCTGGATATTTTCAATGTGGACTAAGCAGAGCTTGCATAGATACTGACAGTTGGTGTATTCTGGGGAACGCTGAGGAAAAATGGCCATAGGTTAAAAGAAAAGTTTCTACCACTGGTGCCTGAAAAAGTCAATTCTTTAATTAATAAACTGTATTTAACTACTATGACACTTTTAATGCCAAGGTGCTTTGCAAATATTAGCCACTCTTCAAAAAACAAGCAGAAATGTATTTTTACCTGTATGACAAGAGGGGAGAAGAAGGGAAGGAAGCGAGATGACTTCAATATTACATTTCTCAGTAAATTTAGTGAGGTAAGATTAAGGCTGAAGAGTTTATGCTTCTTAAGGCTGACCTAAAGGCCAGTAAGCCATTCCCTCATCAGGTGAAGCTTTCAATAACTGGATATATCTCAGCATCTCCCCACTTTTCTCTGCTGAGGAGCCCTGTCCAGCTGTGCTGTGTCACACGGTGCTGTCTGCACCGGGCAGGGCAGCAGCTCTGCCCTGCAGGAGAGGGTCTGGCTGGGCAGCCTGGGGAGCACGGCCACTTCCTGATCACTGTGCTCGGCCAAGGTGGGATCCTCTGGCAAGGGCTGATGCTGTCCCACTTGGATGAATACTCTGGGATGCTCAGAATTGGAGACATGTGCAGAACAAGCACCTTTTAGCACAGACAGGCTGGGAGAGCTAGAGTACACAAATGGAGAGGGGCCACCTGGGATATCCCCAAGTCTGCAAGAAGCAGCCAAACCTCCAGAGATGATGGGGAAGAAGGGAAATCTCTATTTTCCCAGGGTCCAAGAGGGGATACCATGGAGTTTATTCAGCTAGGAAACCATTAAGACCTACTGGACTAAAAGGCAGAAAGGACTCTGCAAAGAGAAGGGATTGTCCCCAGTTACTCCACTTTATCTGTCTTATCCTGCAGTTGTATTTGTTTGCTCTAACAGATCACAGCTACAGAGATTGGAAACCTTTCGATAAGCTCACTGCAGAGACAAAAGGGTTCAGAAAACCCCACTTTAGTTCTCTGCAGACTTGTTAGCATTTTCCAATAACTGGGAGAGAAAAAACCTACTTTAACATTTTCATCCTAATTCTAATATACCTATATATATTAAAACCAAAACGTTTACTGAAAACACCAGATGTTTAAACAGTGACACAACAATGAATGAACACCATTTTAAGGCACTGATGTGGACCACAGATGAGTTAAACAGATTTGACTTATCATATGGAGACTTAAACCACTGTTAAATTTGGGCAAGTTTTTCCACTTACTGCTTACTGAGTTTGATCTTCTGCTCTTGGGAGAAAACCCAGTCTGATACTCTCCAAATGCATACATAAATTTAAAATATTGCTTTAATTACTAATTCTCTTTACTCCTATTTTCTCTAAGACAGGTACCCAGTAAGAGGAAATTAAACATCCATTTGGAAAATAACTTATAGACAGCTACACCTGGCTACCTGGGAAGACTTAAGTATTTGATGCCTGATGACTGAACTACCTAAAAAATATTTTACCACTCTTTTATAATGAAGTATCAGCAGGAAAAGTATTTTTGAAAAATTTTATATTCCTTTACAATATTGATCTGCAGTGTTATGCCAGCAGATGTTGCCAGGAAGGTTGAATCATGTAATAACTTTTATTTTACCTTTATTGTGAAGACTTTTTAAATCATCTAATTATGCTTAATTCCAATGAAAAGGACAAAAACTCAAAATACCAAGACAAAAAAGTTACAGACTACTACTTGTGTAAGACAGATGCATCCAAATAAGCCAGGTCTCATGAAATTTTTCCTTGGATATTCAAGGAGCTAATCTATAAAAGAGCCAGTTGTATTTTCAACAATTCTCACAGAGAATGGGAAGGTTCCAGATCATCAGGAAAGAGAAACTTAAGAATACCTTTCAAGGGCTAAATAAGATGAGCCAAGGTATTAGAGACCAGGCAGAATTAGCATCCAGAAAAATACTATAATGAATTATTAATAAGCACATAGGGAAAAAACATGTCATAGGTGACAACCTGATCTGCTACAAACAAATTGCACTAACCAACCTTTGGGTTGCTTTTTTAAAGATTAGTCATAGCTCTTGAAGAAGTGGCAGCAGACGTTGTATTTGAGCTTTACAAAGTTTCTGTCACTTGTCATAGTATCAGTCTCAAAAGGAGACCATAAATACTATCTAAATAAGGAACAGTAAGGTGGGAGCAAAACTGCTGAGAGAACTGTCCTCAGAGCACTTGTACCTAGAATCATGTGCCAAGTATTCGTCAGCAGGGGTCCTTGTGGGGGTAGAAATATCCACACTTTTGTTGAAGAGGTGGGAAATGCAACAGAGGGTGTGCTGACTATAAATGTAAAAGATATTGACTTGGAAGAGGATACAGAAGACGTACAATGACAAAAATTCAGTGATCACAAACATGGACTAAGTAAGCTTCAACTAAATAATATCACAGGAAAGTATCATTCCTCCTTAGGTATTACCAACTGCAAAACATACAGGGCTGGGAACACCTGATAGACCAATTCTTAAGGAAAGGCTATGGGGATCATTGCTCCTCCAACTATAAGCCAACATCCTACTGCTGCTAAAAAAAGCAGAGACTCTAAACAAAAATGTCATATTTCATAGAAATAAAGTCTGCTTTCCTCTTTATATGTAAGACTTCAGCTGAAATAGCATGTCCAATTTTGAAATCTGGTTACACGACGGGTGTATAGAGAAAAGCAACAAGAATGAACCAGGAACTAAAAACTCCCAAGACCAATGAACAGAAAGCCTAAAGCAGGTTTGACTGCAGGGATGGGAATGATTTTCCCACGTGCAGAATGGTGTGAAAAAGAACTAATAAACTTTTGGTCATTTTCCCAGGACAGTATAGGAGGGATTAAAATGCTACAGGAGACACTTGCACAAGACATTAAGAAAAACTTCTGGGTTACCTAAACTGACTTCAACATTTGTTTCACTAGAGATAGTATTAAGAACAATTTAGGTGAACATTTTTAAGGAGTCATCTTCAATATAAGGGAATATAAGGGACTGGGACTGGTGAGAGGCAATGTACTAAAGAAAGCTCAAGGTTCTTTTCAGTCCTGCATTCTGAGTTTCCAGGGAACCAGACTTAAATCTTATAAGATAAAATCTTATTTAAATACTGGAACTGTAAACCTTCAGATCTAGAAAACTAAAAAATACTGCTCTGCAAAGGCTACACGTGCCACAAAAGGAACTGCAAATTTCCAATCCATATCATCTGCCACTATGAACAACTAGTCAACTACTGGAGACAGTATCTCAGATCAGAAAGTGACTCATTATTAAGAAGAAAGAAACAGAAGCAGCAGGCTGTAGTAGAAATACCACCCAGCCAGAAATATGGTGATGATAATGAAAGAGGACACACATTTTCTTTTTTATCTGATAAATAACCCAACCTACTTTTTCAAGTCGGGAGATATAATCTCTTTCCAGACGTTCTTCAGCTTGTTTCAATCCTAGTTGCTGCTCAACTGTCAGATTAGATTCATCAATAACACCAGTGTTTTCTAAATAATCCGCTTCCAATGTGTGTTCTTTTGTTGACTCAGAATTCTTTATTTTACCTAAAGCAAGAAACAGTTACTTTCTTCACAGTAATTCAAATAGAGGAAAAGTGAAAATCAGAGTACAGAGCAGCTAAGAAACAGACACAAATTAGAGCTACATTCCAGTTTTTTGTCCAAAGACTGGCCAAGATCACCTTAAACATTAAAATCGTTCCAGCATGTTAACCAGTATTTTAAAAAGACTTCAGAGACTAGTCTGCTACTATGAGTGCTGTCAAAAAGACAAAATAAAAAGGTAGATTAATTCTGTGTTTCAGTCAAATTCAGAGTCTCCTAAATTGTTCAAAGCAAGAAAGAGTTTTGCCATCCAGAACAGAGTAAACAAGATCCTGATGCCCTACTGTAACAAAACCAATAAATATTAGGCATTAAATTATTGTACACAACACATTTTGTTAGAGAAGCAAGTCTGAGAACTGCCTCAAAGACATTCACCCAAATGACCTGATGGAGCCAGTCACCAGGCATTCCCAGCCCTGGGCCTGGAAGCTGCTGCAGTCACACCTGAACGCTCCGTGACACCTCTCACCCACAGCAGCAGGCACTGAGCTCTGCAACGCTGCTGCTCCCAAACTCAGCCCAGTGCCACGGGGCCAGTTCCTCCACATGCCTGTGCATTGGTCACAGGCCACTCATCTCTACAAACATCTACAGCAAATTATTCCAGTCGCTTTTACGTAAGCAAAAGTGAGGGTTATTTGTCTTTTCTTTTTCTTTCCTTTAAATGAGATCGGTGCCCCCAGACTAGCAAGGAATCAAAGCTGAGTAAGTTTTCAAGTCCTGGTTTCTCAGTGACAGATGGTCCCCACTGTACATAATGGTGGTCTACAAAGAGCTGACTGATCACAGGATGCTGCCACTTGAACTTGTTTTTCCTGTTAAACACCATTAAGACGGCTAAGAAAATACACACTTTATTATTTCCCTTGTATTTCCATACAAGAAACTGCTGTAGCTGTGGGAAATACTTCAAACAGAAGGTCTACACTGGCTGGCATCTTAAAACAGCATTTTCATTAAAAAAAAAAAAAAAAAGCATTCTAAAGAAGTGTGACAAATCCTGAGCTATGGAATTAACCTGGTGAGACAAAGCTTGATCAATATATTTCATTTTGACATTGAAAAATATGTGTAAGAAATGCACATGCATAAGGTATGGATCATCATCATCATGGATGATACATATTCCAGAGCTCACTAAATCAAAAAGCCACTTGCCAAAGCGTATTCTTAACATTTTCAGTAACAAAAAGAGCACAACACTCGCAGAAAAGAAGTAAATATTTCCCCTCTACCTATAATAGGAACTTTCCTTGCCCATCTTGCCCTGATCTTTCTGAAAAGCAGTAATAACTGGCATTTCCCTAAGTGGCAATGATATTAGGAAGGGTTCTCCCTTCATAAGATACTATATTCACAAAATTGCCTAAAACCCACGCACACTAAGTAGCTTACAAAGATGTTTAGGTCTTAGGCATAAGAAAAAAGGACAGCTATTATCATAATCTCTTGTTCTCTAAGCAATATGCTTGTATTAACATTATGTTCTCTCTAAATGCAACCAGCAACTTAGTACACGTGAAAAAAATAACACGAACAGAAACATTTCAAAGCCCATTTCAGACTGTCAGCAACTGCACCAGAAGAAAATAGAATAAAGCAGTGTTAACTAATACTCACTGAAGTCATCAGGCTTATGCTCCGTTTTTCTTTGATCTGCAGCAGTCTTACCAGGATCACCAGCCTGATCAACACTACTCTTCAAAGTATGAACTCCCACTGGATTTTCCAGCACCAGTTTCCCTTTCTGAGTAGCTGTTAAGCTTTCCATACCAACCCCATTCCCTGACACATGGGAGCCTGGAGCGTTCTCTCCCACTGGTTGAGCTTTTGTCTGTTTCAGGTTTTCCACTGCTGATGAAACATTAGAAAATTTTTTTGCTTTTCCATGACTTCGATCCTGAATGTTTGATCCCAAATCTTTAGTTCCAGGTATACAACTATTTACTTTGCATGATTTATTTTCTCCTTGTTTTTCAGAACAAACATCATTTTGTTTACTTTTTCTGCTGCTATTCCCACTTGGAGAACTTCTCCCAACATCCTTCACAGATTTGTCATTTCTATTATGTTTATAATTTTGATTAATTGTAACTTTGACTGTTTTGCCTTCCTCACAGACAAGACGGACAGACTTCCTTGGGTCATGATTTCCATTCTTTGAGCTCTTGGCCTCTTCCATTATAGTGAAGACCTGCTTCTCCTGTCTTGAGACCACTTGAGTGCAATTCTTCAGCAATTTGTAGTTGATTTTAAATCCTCTGTGCAGGCAAGGATCGTAGCTGATTGTCTACTGAAGAAATAATGATAAGACATTTTTAAAATGAAGAAAAAAGATTAAATATCTATGTAGACAGCATATTAAATAAACTTCTCTAAAGGAAGGTGTAAATTCAAATTATTACAGGAAGAATATTCCCCCAACAAGCATAGGTGCATTTTCATAATACATTCCAGTATTAAAGTAAAAATAATGAAAATTTTGATCATCTTGATTTGTATTTAAAAGAGGAGGAGATGAAGAGACAAAAAAATGGCAGAACATGATAAAAACCACTCAGTGATAAACCTGCCAACAGCTTGCTTTTTTCTTTCCTTCCTATTTCTGGCTTTCTGAACAAAAACAAGAATCAAGATGTCTGCAACTACACTGGGAAAAAAAGGAAAAAATTAACACATCTAAAAAATACCACTCAATAAACACACAGCTCAAATTAGCCACTAGAGAAAACTAATTCAGTTTCCAGCAAGCAAGCTCCATTTCATTAACTGATCTAAAAAAGCATTTAGAGATACAGCTCAAAGTATTAATAATAAACCTGACCGATCACCTGCACCTCCTATTCTCATATAAATTAACTGCCAGCAATTAAGTAAAATTTTGCTTAGCAAAAACCCCTCTCCAAAAAGTAAGTATTTTGTTTAGCTGCAGATTAACTTTCCTCATCTAAACCTCAGCCCTTTAGGTGGTATATGATCATCTGAGATTAATGTTGGACACAACTCAAAGGTTGTGTTTCCAGTGGGAGGAAGTGGGTCTGTTCCTAAGGAATTACTCCTATTAATATAGGAAATGAAGGCAAGAGTCTGCAACAAGAAGTTGGATTTTTTTTTCTAATAACAACATTGAGAGAGCAATTAAAAAACTACAAGAATTAAGCATTAGACATAGAAAAAAATTAATTTTGTAAAACTACAGCAAAACATGGAGTGCAGAGTTTCTCTCTTTCTTGTCCAGCTGCATATTGGGTAGGTAAATTGCACAACCCACAAAAATTTCTAGGTTTTAGAGAAACCACCACTTTAGAGAAACCATTTACTGAAGAAAAGAAATAATAGGAAAGTCTATGAATTACAGCTATTAAAATTATCACAACATACTTCTGTACTTTAAAAACAAGAACCAGAATGAAGGATCAGATTAAAATGTCTGCTTAAAAAAAACAAACAACCAACAACCAAAAAAACCTTTCCTAATATTATCAGTATAAAGTACAGTAATTTTTTTTCAGGCTATGTAATACACTTTCTATCTCTCTCACTTTAATGAGACACAGATCAGAAAATACTTCAGGACACAAAGCATGTACCAAAAATGATTATCTTAAGTCTCTATTGATATAATTGAAAATACATATCTATCAAATGTGAAAAATCAAAGAAACAAACAAAACCCACAAGAATTTTCCTGAAGATGCTGTTAACATCACGTGCTTTAGTAAACTATAAAACCTAGAGAAGAAAAAAAGTATGCATTCCTAAATTTGTTCCAGTGGCTAAGTATTTTATCACACAAATACATTCAGTTAATATTGCAACTATCTTCTATTAAACACTGACTGCACCTGATTCTTACTTCTAGATCAAAAATCACAAAGACTAAATAACATTTGCCTTTGGATTGTAGCCAGTCTTTCCCACAGTAATTCTAATCAAAAAGCAGCAGGAACTCCTGCCCACCTGTATCAGCACTGCTGAAGCCTCAGGGTTATAAGGAGAGTCCAAGGTCCCCCCAGGCTGGCTAAATTCAAATTACTCCCGTCCCTGAGCACCAGTATAAAGCTCTGCTCTAGAGCCTGGTGAGCTGTTCCAGCTCCGTACACGTCACTCTCTTTAAACTCCACGATGGGTTTGGTTTTTAATTTCATGTAACCAGAAGAGAAAGGGGAGCAGAATTTTTCAAATTCTAAACTAATCATGCTTTACTTGTCCAACCTGAAGAGGGGAGAAAAACTTCCCAAAGCACCAAAAAACCCAAACCACAAAGACACACAGCAATTCCCCCTTCAGCTCCGACCGAGGCCAGCTCCGGGCTCAGTGGCAGAAACAGCACGGGGCAGCCCCAGCTCCAGCAGGAGCAACTCCGCCCTTGCCCAAGCCCTGCTCGCTCCCCTGGGCAGCTCTGCCGGCAACCAAACCGGAAAACCCATCCAGCTTAACATAAAGCTGGCATCAGGCAGGAGGAGGAGGAGGAGGAGCACGCCTGGCAATAACAAGCAACTCGCAGGGTGGGGACAACTGCTGTTGGCACCACTTCCAGATTAAAGCTACCATGAACCGCCGGCAATGGAGGAAAAGGGGGGCTGCATTTTGTTTTTGTATGTGTCAAGTTGTCAGAGACATATTTTAAAAGTAGATATTAAAAAAAAAAAAAATCTGCTAATATTAGTGAAATTATTTGATCTCATCCATTCAGTAAAATACAGAATTATATATTCAAAGAGAATATATAATCTTTAATCAAATCTAAAAATGCGATGGGAAAAAGCAACTAAGGAAATGACCAGTAAAAACTAGAACTCAGCTAATAAACTGAGTACTGTGATAGTGTTACATATCAAAAATGTAATCAAATGTAAGTAGATAATGTTAAAAAACAGTCTTTATTCCTAAGAAACATCTATATGGAGAGGTCATGACATTTCGTAAGACAAGAATATTCTCTATGAAAAAAACAAGTTGAGTTCCACAATGAAATGCAGAATCTGAAATGCAAGTGCAAAAATAATGTTGTTGAATTTTGGGATTTCTTTTTCTTTCCTTTTGCTCTTTAATATTGAAATGATTTAGCAAACAAAAAATAATTTAAACTGTTGCAATATATTCAACAGTAACCAAATTACTATCTCACAATGAACTGCAAAATAAGCCAGCTAATAAAACTTAGTATGAGAAACAAAAAGAGACCTCTCCTAAACCTAGGACAGACACAAAAAGATCCTGCTCTGTCAGATATCAGCCATCTACATACAAGAGAGGGAAAGGGAAATGGGGAGAGGGAAAGGAGTGCCTCTAAAAAAAATAATTTGGTTGGAAACAAAACACTGGAGTGGAGTGAATCAGTGCTGAGGTGGCATCTTTGTAGAAACCTGGATGACACGTCTTATTCACAAGCTCAGGCTCATACCAAATTGCAGACCTGAAATCAAAGAAGAATTTTCTCCCAGCCAGGCTGGCAACAAAACCAGAGCTTTTTGCCTGTGTCTGCAAAGTGGGGTATGATTAACCTGTTGAAACCATTTCAGCATATTTCATTTATTCAATATCCCAGTGTTACACGGGACTCGGTTTGCCCTGCTTTCTGAGTGTACAGTGCCAGTTACTCCTCTGAAATCTAGCTCAGCTCTTGGCTCTTTTTAGAAAAATAATATGGCTGAAATACAAAAGCTTGAGGTCAGATAAGATATCATCTGACTTTAAACTCCAGAAAATTAGTAAATCTATACATACCCACAGCAACCAAATTAAAAATGTTTAAAATCAGCTTTGGTTAGAATTCATTTTAGGCTCACGAAACGAAGAAACAAGAATGTTTCACTTTCATTTCTGCCAGTTTCTTTTGTTTCCTCCACCTTGCAGACTAGCATTAGGAAATTCTGTATTTGAATTGCAAAGAATTAGAGTAAGGCTTACTTCCAAACAGGGGAAAAAAGAAAACCACCAAAAAACTTTCAATAAGATATTTCTACCCATTTGCCCTTCCACTTCTTCCTCTCAAGTTGTTCCACTGTATTCAACTCCCTCAAACACATACATTTTGGGTCAGACTTTGACATAACAGGGCCTCTTCAAAGATGAAGGCCAAGTTAAACTGTGAGCTCTTGCATTCTGAGTTGCTCTATTGCAAAGCTTTTTTTAATCATTTCATTAGCAGCAGAACTGACACTACCTGGTTTCCTCCACATTCATTTTGTGCTCCTCTGTCACACTCTCAATCACAGCCCCTTGGGCAAGCAGGGCAGACGTGCTGGGGCTGGAGGAACAAACCCTGTCTGGTTTGTAGCTACTCCCTACAAGGAAATGGAACTTCCTCCTGCTTCCCCCTCAGCAGAGACCTCTCCTCTGCTGATGCATAATTGCTCCAGAGAATGGACTGAAACTCAATGATCCTTTGACATTACTACAAATATGTTCTAAAATGTGATCCCAACTGGCTGAAATGTCCAAAAGCAGGGACAAGAGTGTAGAAGGGCAGCTAAAGGGAAAGAGAACGGGCTTGTAAGTTTTGTTTCCCCGGGGAGTACTAAATAAAATATAAACACAGAAAGTACTACAAACATAAGTGTTATCACCCTCTTTCTGTAAAGCATTCCGTCCTTTGAGATAGGGAGACTTGTATTTTATCCAAGACCTGCTTTTATCTCTCCCACTATGATAGTCCTTAAGCTGAGATCTCCCAGCCAGCCTCCCAACAGTAAGTGGGGTGATTAACCTCAGTGCCCCCCTCGCCTCATTACCAATACAGCCCAGCTGAACTTCCTCCACAAAAATAAAAGGAAATTCTGCAAACAAAGGTTACAGCCACAGTCAGCAACAATAGGAAAGGTTCTCTTCTGCACTCTGCTTAGACTCCAGCACAGGTGACATCTACAGACACCCTTAATGTGCTGTGGAGGGGGGGTCTTTTCTGACTGTTTACAGTCTTAGACCCATTTTTCTGTCTGAGAATTTCTACAAATCATTCAAACCTCTCCCATGTTCTCTGTCACTAGTTTAAAAAAAATTATCACAGATTTATGTTTAGTTTATGATGAACTAGACATAACTTAGTACAAGCTATTACCTATGCTTGATGTTTTTCCAAAGTACTTAAAACTAAAACTCTCAGAGATTACTGGCCACTAAAGCGCCTCAGGCTCCCCCAGCACTAAACCCATCGGTATTCTTAGTAACAAACATAAGTGCTACATAGTGTTTAAGAACTCCCTCTTACTACAGGCTATAGAATTCATCCTAGTAAGTGTAATACTGCCAAAATCTACCCAGAAGGAAGTCAGCACAGAGCACACAAACTTTAACATACAAATCAAGGATGCAACAAAACTGGCACTTTATGCTCGGTGAAGATAGGGAGCTCTGATGTTGTATTTACAATGTGGAAGATTGAACACCTATAAGGAGTGATCATTAGATAAATAACTGTGTATACAAATACATATATATCTATATATGTATGTAAAAATATACACTGTAACAGTATGATAATCCGATTTACAAAAGTACTGCTGAATAAATGAAGTAGCAGGGAAGGCTCTGGTTGATACAAAACTTAGTAACATACATAGGTGCAAATATCTTATAATGAAATTATGAAGTGAGCAAAATATGTTGGATGGGAGATCTATAAGGGACATGCTTGTTACAAATTACTCTGCATTGACTCACTGTTTTTTCTACAGCACTGTATGACTCACTGAGAAGGTGAGAAAAATGAACGTCACCCAACACCAAGAACTACCTCTTTCTGACCCTACTGCTGCTGCTGCTGCCTCCCGTGCCAAGCTCAGGAAAGTCATCCTCTCTCAGTCACAACAGCTGTGTTACAACGGTCTCCCCTACCCCTCTATTTCATATGGGCTCTTAATGCTTTTGTACATTTTGGTTCCGATCCTACATTTTACTGCAATAGCCCTTTACACCTCAGAACCGACTGCAGCAAACCCCAAGCCAGAGGAGAGGCAGCACCTGCCCCAACTCTCTCTGTGTGCTGTACCATTCGTGCAGAGAGCAGAGCAGGGAGCTCTAACTTCAAATACAAACACACACAACATCAGTGCAGGTACCCGAGAGGAGGCAGGGAAAGCACAGTACAGCACTGCACTGGTGTAGAGCCTTTCAGAGGCCTCAACTGAGCACAAAACTGGTTTAAATGGCAGCCACACAGAAACCAATTTATTCACCTAGATCTTAACCTCCGCTTATGCTCAGTATTATGCTAAATGAAAATACAGCAGTATGTATTGTGGCATAGAAGCTTATCTGGATCTTGTATTTAAGCAATAGTGAGCCCTTCACCCAAACTGGAATCCTTGAGGAAGGGATGGTCTTTGAACTGCTTCATACCAGCTGCAAACCAGTTCACAAACCACAGTGAAAGCAAACAGCTCTTCTACCAGTATCCTTATGCCTGTTCACCAGCATCCAGCACTATCCACTACTGAAAGAAACATGTTGAAAACCACGGCTTCAGGAAAGCTGTCAAGAACACAACCACACTCTGTGGACTGAGTCACAATAGTTTGTAACACAAAACTGATTCCAGACTCCCGAGTCAAGCTTTGCTGACACCAAAAACTAAAATCTGAAAGTTATTTCTTGCTGGCAGTAGTATTTTCATGCATCAACAGAAATGAAAACAAAATCTAAGAACATCTGATAAATTGGGTTTTTTCCAAAGATTTACTGAAACCTTAGAACCAAAATTACAAACCAAGGATCCAGTATGAGTACACATGCATGTATGCATGCATTTCTGTGGAAAAAAAAAAAGTAAAAATTAAATTAATGTGCATTATTACAAAATTTAGGTCTTTTGTACTTCTAAGTTAAACAATTTATCGAGCGATATACAAAATAGTCCTAATGTGCCAAAAGCACCAGAAATGTAGACTTCCACTGGATTGCTTCCATTGTGCAAATTAATCCACTATGCAAAATGCAGGATCCTTCTTTCTATGAGTTTTCAGTACAAGTAAGTACCAGCATTGCATTATTTCACTAAGAAAGTGACAAAAATAAACTTAATTTAGTAGAAATGCCTTGCAGAGTTTACAAAGCCAGGATCACAACTAGAACACAGAATATACTGAGCCAGACAAACTGCCTTATGGTATCAATATAAATACAGCAATCCTAAGCCATGACTGAGAAGTAAATTCATAAAGCAGTTAAGAGGAGCTCCTCAGGAATATCTTGCTTTCAAGTAAGACATAAGGGAATCCTGCTCCCCTTTCTTTCTCCCCATTGCAGCAATTCCCTTCAGAGGAAGAACCAGACAAATGCCCTGCACAGTGCAGGTGTCCCGTGGCATCCAGCAGTTTCTTTACCACTGCAACCTGAGGTATGACAGGAAAGTCCCAGCTGTCCTCTGTGCAAGAACAGAACACAGGAGGAACTTTCTGATCCCTCTGTGTCTATCTTCTGGGAACATATCCCAGTATATGTTCTGGGAAAAGGTAATTTTATCACAACATTACTTTAGTGAAAACCTTCGTAAAATTAAAGTAGAAAAATGATTTAAAAAAGCTCACTGCAAAATTGGTGTTTGTAAAAGAGACCTCTCACTCCAAATATAGCATCTTCTGCCAGGTACTGTAATTAAGTCATAGTTCCATGGCTGGCTTATTTTTCCTGTCACGGAAATAATTATGTCATAACTATCCGGGGTCAGACTATCCAAAAAGCAACCACTGAAACCACGAGCACGAGTCAAAACCATAAACAATATGTATCCTCTATTTTCAAGCAAAAGCAATGACCCCCGAATCCAGGGCACGGTGCTCAGGAAACCAACTGACGTGGAGGTGGCATAGATATAAAAAAAATTATTAGATCCATACTTAGATACAACCATCTTTTTAATGTACTAATCTCTACCTTAGCCTAAATCCGATTATATTGTTTCTCTGTGTGTTACAAGCTCATCCTCCTTTGATATATCCAGAAACAACCCTAAAAGCCAGGAGGCCTCAGGTAATATGACACATTCGGCCAACTGGCAAATTCGAACATATTGCAAAAGCAGCAAAGTCGTTCAGTTGTATTTGTATACAAAACAAGCCAACAAAAGAGCACAACCACGTCGGCGAAGGGATGCCTGGGTGTCACTCCAGGCAGATCGTAATGAGAACCTCTCACGGCGGAGCGGGCACGGCTCTCGAGGGCAGCCCTGGGCACGGGGCATTTCCCCGCGGGAGTCGCCGACTGCGGTGGTCTCTCCCCTCCGTAATATTTAATTCCACAGGGCGTGCGAACAACAAACCGCACGCACCAGCTCCAGCCCCAGGGGTGGCTCTGGCCCCTCGCTGACCTTGGGGCGGCCCCCGCTCCGCGGACCCCGGCTCTTCCCTCCGCCCGGGCGCGGGGCCCGNGCATTGTGGGGCGAAGGCGGGCGGGAGCGCCCCGAGGGCGGCGGCGCTGCGGGGCGGCGGCGGCGGCTGGGACCGAGCCGGGCACGGTGCCCACACTGCCCCGGCCCCGCCGGGGAGCCCCCCGTGGCTCAGAACCTCCCTCTTGCTGGGGGGGCGACGAGCCCCCCTTCCCGTCTCCCCTGGCGTTCAGGGCCTCCCTCCCCCAGTGCCACAGCGGCAAGGGGGGATAAGGGACTAAGCAGCATGTTTTTGTTTCTTAATTACCCCCCTACAACCATCCTGGTTTTCCCCCTTGTTTCTCTTCCCAGGCCTTTTCTTACGTATAGAATTGGTAATGTTGGAAGAGACCTTTAAGGTTACCCAGTCCAACCGTGTACCCAGCACTGCTACTGTATCCCCTCAGCACCCAGCACCAGGTCCAGACGCCTCCCAAACACCTCCAGGGATGGCGACTCCATAGGACAACCTATTCAATGCCTGACCAGCCTAATGGGGAACAGGTTTTTTTTTCGTATCTAATCCGAATCTCCCCTGTCTCAGCATAGAACCATTTCCTCTGGTCCTCTCCCTGCAGGCACGTCAGAAGTGGCCGGCCCCTCCTCACTACAGCCTCCTGTCAGGAGAGCGGTGAAGCATCTGCTCCCCGGGCCCTGCGGGGCAGGTTAGGGCTCGATGGAGCCTGGGCCTCGATCCCCGCTTCCCCAGGGCCACTCCCCCTCCTCGTGTGCTCGGTGGAGAGGACGGGTGTGCTCCGGGGACCTGGGGAAATGACTCCACGCTCCGTGACCTTGGCTTTGAAGCTGGCCCCGGCAGCAGCCAGGGACAGTGGCTTGGCCAGCGTGTCTGCTGGCAGATCCGCAGGTCTCGGGGGAGAAGAGCCAGGCCTGCCGGCTCTTGGCAGTGCCGGATGGTGACCTAAAGGCACTGGCAAGTGCTTGTCTGAGACAAATCCCTCTGTGATCCAGTACTACCCCTTTCTGGCAGTGAAATATTATGTTGTTGGCACTTCTTAGCCTAAGGAGGCCTTTCCAGGAAAACAAGGCATGTAAAAGATCAGTTGTTGAACTACGAAAGGGGTTCAAAGGAAAGTATTAAAAGTAATATGAATAGTACTGCTGGAAACACTACCTCAGGGAGTCTGTGTAGGCAAACAAAAGTTGCAAAATCTGTAATACAGGATTCTATAAATACTGACAAGACATACTACTGAATGGATTGTGAAGTCAGCACAATCCTTAGAGGTAACCTGCTTTTTTTTTTTTTTTTTGGTTCACTTTAAGTTCACACTTTACAAAATTAGGACTGGGGAGCTCAGGATATTGCTCATGGGATGTAGTGCAGAGGTTTCACCTTTAGGGACGTGGGCCAGTCCAGGCAACAGTGACAGAAACAGCAGTGCTGCACTGGGGACAGCTGAGATTAACTGGGTGCTGGTTCCAGCCTATTCCAATCTATTTGACAAAGATTTTTATTAGGTTTAGTAGGCCAAAGAGTAAATTGCAGAAGTAACTAGATTATACTTGCTGCTGGATACAGTCCTCCTAGATCAACATTGAGACATGCTAGTGAGCAAACACACGCCAGTTTGCAAACCTGACTGGCATACTTCCTTCAAATAGATGGATGGACTTTAATATAAAGCGGTAGTGCAGTTTGGCTCTGAAAACTTGCACCAGTATAAAGCCAACAGTCTTTGACATAGTCTCTTTCTCTGTGTTCAGGAACAATGCCTCCTTCTTTGCTGATGTTAAAGAATGTTTTATTGCAGGGAGCAATATAGAAACATGGCAGTAAAAGAGGAAGCAGAGTTCTACTGACAGCTGACCATTATTTAAAGAATTCACAATTCAATGCCAGTGATCAAACACTTTCAGATTCTGGGCTCAGTTTGTAGTAGAAAATATGACTCTGAAAGCCACCAAATTTTATCTTGAAATCAGAGATTATAATCATAAAGCTGTAGGAAGCAGAGTTTATAAAGCCCCTTTCTAGAGCCAAACTTGCTTCTTACATTGCAGTATGATGCCTCATTTTTAGTCCTTTACCCAAGAAACTAAAATATTATTCCTCAAAAATGTAAATGTGTATTGTAGATTTTAATTTTCTGAACAAAAAAGAGCTGATGTTGATCAGCTTGGAATGATGTTTTTAAGATTATTTTTAGATTTTACTAGGTTTTAAAAATCTTTTAAAATTGATATACCATATTAAAGCCCTGTTCTCTTTCTCCAGATGTGTCTAAAGAAACTCTTTAAAAGCTTCTTAGATAACTTACTTATCAAATGAGGAAATCATACTTGACTGTCATCTTGGTCAATACAGTCAGGAAAGTATCCAGGAAAATACCACTTATCTGCAAAGAACTCCACATTCTCATCACAGAGTATCTTTCCTGTAGACAGTATGTCAGAAGATTTTCTATCTATCCATCTATATATTTTTGTAGGATATTACATTATTTCTTGATCTTGGGTGTCTACTTAAACTGAAATACATGAAAACTGTGAAAAATCTGGAATGTTTAAAAACTATAAATAAGTTTTTCAAGTAGCTATATATGGCTTCCTCCCTTACAGTAATACCAGTCATGCTTGAATTACCTAAGCAAATTTAATCAAAATGTCAAAGATCTACCAAAATTCAGTTTTTATAAAAAACTCAAACACAAAGTGAGATTACAAAATGTAATTTGCTCTTCAAAAGACAAATTTCCAATATGCCTTGGAGCCACTCTTAATTGTTTTCTGTAAATCGCTGCATTTTGCTTTTCTCTGCCAAGCACTATCAGAATCACAGCCACCCATGGCTGACCAGTTTCTTGGTCCAAGAAGAAATCAATGACCATCAAGTGCTTTCTCTTGTTACTTTGTAAGTACAAATCCTTTTCTTCCAGCAGGCACAGTAACAAACTACAAATGGCATTCTTTTGCAGACAACCCAAGAATGACATCAGTGCACTGAGGCAGCGTTTTGGCTCTGAATGTCTGAATGCTTTGATACCAAACTCAGTTCCTGATGCTTTATGGCTCTTTCTTGCTTGAAAACCTTCTGGTAGTGTGGTTTCTCCCATCTCAGACAGTGAGACCAGTGGTCTGGCCATTCGTTTCTCACCAGCCAGGTGCATGCAGAGCTGAATTTCCTGCAGGCCTGGCTGATGTGGCTGTTTTATGTGGCGTGTTGGTGCTTCTGGTTTTGCTGACTGTGTGCTGTGACTCTCGTTCGGAGCACTCGCCTCAGTAACCAGTAGCAACCAAGCCACTGCTGTCCTTTGACATTACACCGTAGTCACTACATGCTAAAGTTGGTACACAGAAAAAAGGCCTTTGCAAATCCATCAAAAACCACGAGGACATAGTTAAAGCAGGATCTTTAATAACACCAAGGTTTGATCTCTGTATGGGCTATGCACTTAAGAGTTGGACTCAGTGATCCTTATGAGTGCCTTCCAACCCAGAATATTCTGCGATTCTGTGACTGGCATCCCACAGACTGAGCCAACTCCTGCGTTAAACCCCTAACCATCCAACGCACCACTTCCAGCACGAAACGCTCCGTTCCAGAGCGTGTGCATCCTCGGCGGGGACATCCCGGCGCGGTGCCGCAAAAGGCCCGTTTGCAGCAGCGAGGNGGCAGCAAAGGGCCGGGCCGGGGCCGGGGCCGGGGCCGGGGCCGGGGCGGGCAGAGCGCGGCGGCCGTGCAGCATGCTGGACCCGGAGGGCAGTGTGGAGCACCAGCCTGCCTCCTCCTTCCCCAAAGTCCTCCTCATCCCTCTAGCCATGCTCCTCGCAATTGCAGCGCTCCTGCTCTTAGCCTTTTCCGCTACTCGGCAGAAGGAGCCTGATTTTTACACTTTCAAAGTTGTAAACATCAGGGGCAAGCTTGTGTCTCTGGAGAAGTACAGGGGCTCGGTAAGTGCGGCGGGGATGGGCGGCTCCCGCCCGGGCTCGCTAACAGGCAGCCCTTGCATGTCCGCGGAGCGGGCGCGGGGGAGAGTGCTCGGAGCCTCGGTGCACACCCGTGTGCACCTGGGCTCTCACTCTGTGGCTGAGGGGACACCGCGCTACCCTTTGGCGAGCACGCCTGGCTAACACTCCTCTTCAATAAAGCGTTTGCAGCCTAACCCCTGTGTGTGTCCGCGTCTTCTCCTGCTGCAGCCGCCTGTAGACGTGGCAGGCAGAGAATGCTGCCCTCCTGCCGTTCTTGCAGCACGATGGATTCCTCGGGATTCTGCTTATTCCCTTGGAAGCTCAGGGAGTTTGTGTCTTTGTGTAACTTACTTTTGGAGTTTATTTCGGCCTTTTAACTGCATGACTTCTTGTGTGTTATTCTTACCCAAATACCATTCCTTTTCAATGTCCTACATTTAAAAAAAAAAAAAAAATAGGATTTGATCCGTGGCTAATGGAATTAACATATTTCACTGTAGTTAGTAAAAACACGAGAGACATTACAAAGTATCAGAGTATAGTGAAATTGTAACATCATTGCAACTCCTCTCTCTTTTTAGTTGACAGCAATATGAAGAAGATAGATACGTAGATATATATGCTTTTATAATGTCTTCTAAATTTTATGTACATATTACATGAAGGATTTCTAGGCAGACCTTTCCGTACCATTTTAAAACCATGTCCCTGACGATAATCTGATTTTATTTCATTTTATTTTATTACTGGTTTGATCATCTAGAAAAGATGGTCAGTATCTATGGAAGAGTGAAAAGAGAACTTAGCACACTAATTGTACTTAATGCTATAAACTTTTATAGCCCCTTTCACAAATTATAGAAGCTAAAATAAACATAAATCCCACAAGTGCCACTCTCAGCACACAAGTGACACATCTGTGATACAGTCAGGCAGTCCAGTAGTTTTCCTGCTGCCCAAAAAGGCAGCATCACTTCACTTTTTCACCCTTTTTCTCCAGCTTTGTATTTCCACCTTCCTTTTTTCCCTCCTCAGGTGTCTGAGCTCACCAGTCCACAGCAGCAGGTCACTAAAACATTGGCAGGAAGACAGAGAAGGTATATAGGGAGATGCACATTTTCTTGAGCTCAGCAGAAAGGGATACTGGTGGATTTGGACCAAATGAGAGGTCTAAATCCTATCTGGTCAAAGTCCTCATCCTCCTCCATTCACAACTGAGATACAGCAGAACTGGTCCCATGCCCACTCAAATATCTATGCTGGAGAAAACCATGGAAGCTGTTCAGTATTGAGCAATATTTGTGCTTTTTTAATGAGCTCCTTCCAAAAGCCCTGTCAATAAATCCTGTTACTGGGGGCATGATTTGTCTGCACATCATCTGCTAATCTGAATAAGCAAACACCACCTGTAGCTTCTCTGTCTCAGGGCCAGTATCCACATGGAAAGGACTTAAGGGGGAGCTCAGAAGAATTCCTTACAGCCACTCTGCAGAGAGTTGGGGGTGTTCATCCCCTCTGGAACAAGCTGCAGAGCCTGGTCTGGACTCCCAGGGTGTGTGCTGTGTCCCAGTGCTGTGGTTCCAGGTCATCCTCAAGGCACAGCTGGTTTCATAAAGGGGAGCTCTGGAGCTGTACCTGGGAAAGATAATACCATTGATGAATGGTGTTCCTTGATCTCTGCTAGACCACATGGAATAATTTATTCCAAAAAAGTGACATTCAGCTTCTGTGTGGAATAAAAGATAGATTTACATTCAGAGATCCTATTAATGTTCAGGCTACCTGCTCTTTGATAATGCATGTGCACAATTTTAAAGAAAATTACAGCAATAAAACACATCCCTTTCTGTCATTATGTTGCCAGAACTCAGTATCAAGATAGAAAAAGGTTAATTAAAACTCCCTTTTATTTCTTAAAATAAACTTGCTTAAATCTGCAGTTAGATAAGTATGTTAAGGTGTAGGTTTATCATAATATTTTAAAGCTATTAAAGGAAAGCAAATATTATTAAAGTACTACGTGTGTGCTGGAGATGTTTTAAGGAAAGTGAGTCACTAGTTAGCTCCTGGAACAATAGTCTGTTAATTGCTAAACCAGCTTTTACCAGCCTTAAGCTTTCTGGCAGATGTAGAGAAGACATTTTCTTCAATTCAGGCACTCAGCTAATTTATTTAAATAACTTAATTGGTAGTCAAGAAACTAACTAGGAATTGAAAAAATCCAAAGGCTTTCAAAATCTAAAAAAAAAAAAAAAAGTAATGAAGTTTGCTAATTCTAAAACCACAAGAGCCATGCTAAGTATAAACAATCAGTGCAATTCATGACTGACAGGATCATTCTTCAGTAAGTCATTATTAATATAAACTTGTGTGTATTCAGAATATTGAAACAATTTTTTCATAGTAAGGAAAAAAAGACTGATATTAATTCACTTTCTATTTGAATGCATCTTGATACGAACCACAATTACCCTCTGTTATACAGTAAAGAAAGGGAGGACTGTTACCACTGAGAAAAGAGTTCCACTACTGAAATAGATCAAAAAACTGTCTGGTTCACTGTACTGGGGAGAAGGCCATCCTTCTATGGTTTTTTGACACTACCATAAAATGTTGACCCATGTACATTAAAAATGGAGGGCAGTGATGACAAGAATCAAGAGGATCAAAACAAGATTAGTTTTCTATATAATCTAATTCAATGATCTTATCTTTTATTTTATGAGTTGTATCTGATATGCTGTAAGAGGCAGTATTATTACCAAAAATAGTACCTCTTTGGGAGTCAGAACTGCCAAACATCAGCTGTTCCCTGCTGTGTTTGTGCCTATCTTGATGTAATGGTACCAATCTTCCACCCAGCTAAGTACAGTGTGCTGGGGTGGAATTAAGCAGTGTCAGTGCAGTGCTTTTGGAAATCTTGAACCACAGGTACTATAATTATGGAAAAGTATTAGGCAATATAACAATTGAAGTAATATTTTTAACTAAATATCATTATTCAAAGTAGTGCTAGGCACTTTGGACCAGGGCTCACTGCAATCCGAGAATGTGGCATTACTGAGCATGGATAAATGCACAGCCACTGAATTACTGCACAAATACTGCTCTTTGTTCCACGAAGGTGACAGCTGAGTGAGTTGCTGCAATCTGGCACTTGTGGCTGGTTCTTCCATCAGTCCCATGGAGCCACTTAAGAATCTCCGGGTCTGAAAACCCAAGTATCTGCTGTCTCTGCTGACAGATCCACAAAGCGTAATTTGAAGTTGAGACAGATTTCTAAATCTGTCCCAGGATTTTTCCCTAAAAGAGGCACGCTGGTGTAAACATTAAGTAAAGCAAGAAGAGTTTTTGCAGTGTTAAATAAAGGAGTTCAGTACTAGAATGCACGGGTCTTCTAAGCAAAAGGAATGATAGTTTTAAGAGGCCAGACAACAGCTGATTTATAATTCAGCTGAAATGGAATAATTTTTGTGAGGTCCATTGAACTGTTTGCACTGCACACTAGGTGGTGTGCTTGACTTGCACTCTCAGAGCCTAAAGTCAGGCATATTGGACTTAATTTAAATTATTAATAGTTGTAAGAAGTCAAAGCACAGCCTCTACATGAGAGCAAAAAGAGTGAATGTTATCTATTACAAGTAAAATACAGACCAAAAAAAAAAAAGTCGCCATATGAAATCACTTCTAATACCAGACATCTGAAAGATAACTTAGGAAAGACTTGTAAAGAATTATTTTAAATATTCATTGAGAAATACTAATAGGTCACAAAAGTTTTCATTGTATGTGTTAGTTATACTTTTAAGAGGTTTGCGTTATTAAATTATGGAGTTCAGCAATGGAGAATTCAGTTACAGAGAATGCATTTTTCCTAAGAAAAAAATAAGCATAATGTGTCTGCCATCCCAAGAAATGCTGAGTGTAGTTTCCATCTGTTTTGGGGGAATACATTTGGAAATTTGCACTGTTTGCACTGTGAGCTCTCAAGCCTTTCACCACCATGCCAAGTAACCACTGGTTTTAAAGTTTTAAATAAAATAGTTGTTTCTTTTTGAGTGAATTCTCTCAAGCAGTCTTTTTATTTAAGATCAAGTAAAAGTTATAAAAGCTTGATTGTTTTCACTGGCAATTCATCTTTTGTATCTGTTTTAATATGAATGCAATGCCTACACAACCTTTTTTCCCCCAAACCTCCAATGACAAATTCTTACATTACCCTTCTATTTGAGATAAAGTAGCAATAGGGGTGAATTCAGTAAGGTGTGTGAATACTTCTACATAATGAAAATTCCAAGGCTTAAACTATATTTTAAAAAGCTGAAATTTCATATGAAAGAACTACATATGAATTCAGCTCTTAATGATACAATTTATCTTTACTTCATACTAAACTACATTTATCACCATGCATGGTAAATCAGATTATTTGAAAAGAACAGAACTGCCAATAGCTATTTTTTGTGCCCAACATACAAATTCCATTTCAAATGCTGAGAGTCTGCAACAGGACGGCATCATAAAATTATTACCTCTTCTCTGAAAAAAAAATCTAATTATATGACATAACTGGATGTTTTAGGAGATTGAGTTTAAAATTTCAGGCAGAGCTTTTAAGTTAAAATTTCAGGCAGAGCTTTTAAGTGTTGTATGAATGAAAGTGATGATTTGGAGGTGAGATGGTTGCAGGTCATATTTCATATACAAGTGTACAGGGGTTGCTTAGATTGTATCTTGTTGACACACTACACCACAAAGAAGATTACACCAACTTGGGCTTTGTAAGATTACCTGTCTTCCAGGGAAAACAGTGCCACTCCAAATCCACTTTAAATTCAACAGTTGGACTTTGATGATCTTTGAGAGTCCTTCCAACTCAGGATATTCTATTATTCTATGATAGCCATACAGATATACAAAGTAGAAAATACACAAAGTAAGTGTTAATGTTTAATGAAAGAAACTACAAATACCAACATCCCCTTAGCATTTCCTTAACTCATGCCTACCCCTTCTACACATTTCATCTTATGGTCCCATATATTACCCAGATATGTACCTTTATATGCCAGTTTGTTTTCTGGTGTTAAAAACACTTTGTACATTTAGCCATTTATTTTTCACTAAATATAATTTATTTCACACATCCTATTTCCTTAAATATTTTTGTATGAAAGTATTAGAATGGACTCACAAAAAATCCGTGAGAATAATAAAACTGTAAGTCTAAAAATAAATTCCAAAAGTTATTTAAGGATAAAATATGTGAAAAACCAATGAAAAATTCTTCAAGGCTTTGAGAAACTGTAATATGTGTTAGTCCAGGGTTAGGTCACTTAATATCCCCAACAAATTCTGTGGTTCCTGTAGTGCTCACCTGTCTGTGACAGCTTCCTCCCAGCTGGATCTGTGCTGGCAGACAGGGGCCTGGTGCTCATGTCTGAGTGACACCATGCACACAGCACTGACCATGATCCACTGCAGGAATGACTTCAAAGGATAATGGGCAGCCTTCACTTCTTGGAATCTCTAACTGAGGCACTAAAGCTTTGTGCAAAAACTGCTGTCATTTTGTCACAACTGAGTAGATTTTCTCTAGAAGTGATGGAAAATTTTACAGCCCACACTACACAGACCAACCCCAAATCCTGCAATTGCTTCTATTAACTTCCAAGTCAAGACATCTACACTAGCAATGATAAATGGATCAGTCAGTTCTGCAGGGACACTAAATTTTGTGCAAGGAAACATGTTGCAGAGCAGATGCTTCTCAACAGATAAATAATAAACAGAAAATACATTGCTTTGCAAGTTTCTTTCATGAAACTTGGTATATCTTAGCTGGATGGTCACTTTTTAATTATGCCTAGAAACTGTCCAAAAGGCAGAATGGAAAAACAGTAAACTGAAGATTAAGGTTGCTTAGCAGTTGGTTGATTGTCTTAATGCTTGCCAAAGAAGAATACATAAAAGAAATACTAAATCTTCCTTTTGTGAATAGAGCTCGATGTAGTCTCAAATGTGTTCAGTCACAGTTCCCTAGACATACTTTAAAAAATAAAATAAAATAAAATAAAATCTTCATTCCAGCCTACTTGTTGGAAAATTGACACATGCAGCACATTTTAAAATGCGCTCTCTTGTTCTTCAGGTGTCTCTAGTTGTCAACGTTGCAAGTGAGTGTGGGTACACAGACAGCCACTACAAGGCCTTACAGCAGCTGCAGAGAGACCTGGGCCCATACCATTTCAATGTGCTGGCATTCCCCTGCAATCAGTTTGGGCATCAAGAACCAGACACCAACAAAGAAATTGAGAACTTTGCACGAAAGACTTATGGTGCCTCCTTCCCCATGTTCAGCAAAATCACAGTCAGTGGAGCTGGTGCAATTCCTGCCTTCAAGTACTTAATTGGTGAGTAACTGGAATGCTGGAGGGTTGTTTCTCCTCCACAGAGTTTCTCTGACACAGGGTACTGTCCACCAGAAGAAAGAGGTCTATGATCTCTTCTTCACAGAGTTGTCAGGCTCAAAGAGGTCAGAGATTGTCTAGTCCCTCCTCCTGCACAAGGCAGGATTTCTCTGTCACCTTTGTCTTGCCTTCCAAAAGGATCTCCAGAGATGAAGACACATCAATAGCAGATGTCCTGTAAAAGCTGGTCCAATAAACCTCTACGTGGAATACAGGCCTTGAAATACTCTCTTTTATGCATTCAACACCCTGACCTTCCTTTTTCTGCTTTTCAGCCTCCTAAGTGCTCCTCCTGTGACACAAGTGCTGCAGGTTGGATTTATAAGATTCATCTCCAGAGCTGTAGGATAAGTGGAAGCAAAGCACCTCATAATTTACTTCAACAATCAAAAAGTGAAGCCAGGCACTAGACAATGTCCTTGAATACCCCCTTCCTCATTCTTCCCCAAGCACTGGAACAGCCTGGCTGTACAGTTCCTCCAGTTCCAATCTGCTTTATAGCCAGCACTGAGACCTGAAGAGGTTTTGCTGGTTCTTACCAGCCAGCAAGGCAGGATATTCCCTATCAAGGCACTACTTTTCACACACTGAACAAATGCCCTAAATACCATTTAAATGCTAAAATGCCAGTCTTAACCCAGTGTGAAGGAAATGTCCTTCAGCAATGAAATATAGTAAAGCCCAATGTGACACAGTATCACCTGATGCATTCTGCAAGGACCATATCCCTGCTGCTTCTCTCCAGCAGCATAGTGTTCTCCCAAATCCCACTGAATTTAATGGTGTGGATATTATTTTTGACTACCTCGAGCTCTCCTCCTTCCGTGTGTCTGTAATGGATCACCCTGCTACCCAAACTTTCCTGCAACCCTCTTCACATTTCTGTTTTGCCCAGGAGAGTTGTTCCTGCAGACATGTCCCAGGAAAGTTGCAAAACTTGTGTTTCCCCACTGGCCTGCCCACAGAGGGAGGCTGCTGGAGGCTGCATCTTCATTCAGCACAATGACAACATAGCTAAAAGTGTAGGCTGTGTCTTGATGATACATTGAAATAACTTCTGATTCCTTGTGAGGTTTGCCCAATATACAATCAGTGGAAAAAAAGATGCTCATTTGTCTGTAGCATCCGTACTTGTGCTTTTTGGGGGATGAGGTTCCTGGTCTAATTAAAAGTCCTGGAAATTTTGTTAGTCACATAACAGAAGAGCAAAGGGTAAGAGTGTGACTCATGTAAAAGAGTATGTGATCAGGTAGAGGAAAACTGTAGTAGATGAGAATTAGGTGGAAACCTGGAACAATAAATAAAATAAAATAACACATAGAAGAAATTGAGACAATCTCTTCACATTGAGACAATCCTCTGAAGTACAGGATACTGGGTGTTTTAGGAGGGAAAATTCTGGATAAGCAAGTAATCAGTTCTGGTACAACTATACTATCCTGCCAAATTCTGTTTTCCTATCAGAGTTCATCTGTATCAGGTATATCTGTATAGCACAGCCACACACACACATCCCCTCACACACTTTAGCACTGATTACTGTGCTTTCTCCAGGCTCAAGCTTCCCCATTTCCATTAGTCTCCAAGGGACTACTGTCTAGTTAAAGCTGTCTGTCAGAAAATTAATCTTATTCAGTCTGAATTTCCTCTTAATTTTACATTTCTTCTTCCTCTGAGAGGTTAATCATCAAATTGACATGAATAAATGTCAGGAATTGACTAATGTGGCTTTCTAATATTTAACTTTTTTTCTTTTTTCCCCCTGTAGATTCTACAGGAGAAGAACCAACCTGGAATTTCTGGAAATACCTGGTGGACCCCAATGGGAAAGTAGTAAAGGCCTGGGACTCTACTGTCTCTGTTGAAGAAATAAGACCCCATGTTACAGAGCTTGTAAGGAAAATCATCCTAAAGAAGAAAGATGAATTATGACTTTCAAAAATCCCAGCATGCTAATTGCATCTTAATTGAAAATTAGGGCTGGACTTTGTATCTTCACACTCCAAAAGAGAGGATATGGGGAAAGGAAATTATGACCAGTTGAATCTGTGTTCACCATCCTAAGAATGTAGACAGCAAGTTAGCATGATCAAAGTAATACAATGTTTTTCTCCAACCAAATTCAGTTTGAGTTTTCTAGGAAAGAAGAAACCTTCAGCAATTGTTTCTTCTCCAATTATTAGTTGTTGGTAACACTATAGGAAGTCAGTTCATATAGGAAGAAAGATCAGAACAATGAGAATGTTCTAGCTGGGATCTCCCTGATATCTACAAATCTGTTGTCATATTTTGATTGCAAACTGAATAAAATAAAGAGCAAAAAGTGCATGATTGACTTAAGGCACATGCTAGGAAGAGGGCCAAAACAGATACCTTCAGACCAGGCATAATTTGCATGTTCCAATTACCACAGCAAAACATAGCTAATTTCATCTGTCTAGAAAGTTTAGAAGGACATGGGGAAAACACATCTATAAAGCTTAAATGAAAGAAATATGAAGACAAAGGCCCTGTAAAAATTGCCCAGAAGCTATGAGAAGAATTCCTGTATTTTTTCACCAAGTAAAGATATCAGATGATACTTAAATAGTCACTTGAACATCTGTAGGACCAGAGTCCACATGAAATGACTACTTCTTTCTTCTACTAGCATTTTGCCTTAGAATTACTCTCACGTCATAAAACGGATGTTAAATTTATTTTTCAGTTTACAACACTATTCAATTTTGCTGCATGTACAGACAAACATCAGACAACCAAAATATTTTTCCCATGGGAATAATTTTGCAAATATTTAATTATTGCATAATTTTACATAGTTTAATACCACATTAGTGTTACAAATGCTTAATGGAAGCTTTTTCAACTGTAGCAGTAAGGCATCTGTTCAGACATCAGAAGGCCCTAGCTCACGCTAAAATAATAACAGAAACATTTGCAGCCTTATTGTTCTTTGACAGAAACCCTTTGAAAATCTTGTCAGGAAGAACTCTTTATCTCAACAAAATCCCAATGTTCCCATCCTCTTAACCTCAGGATGCCTTAAGAAGAATCTAGTCTTGTCCAACTGCAGTATTGATGAATGAAAGCCTTTTTTGTGCTTTCTGATGCTTTTTCAAGTAGCACAAACAATGTTTGTCCATATAGTTGTCAAGGCCCATGTGTACAAATCAGCCTTAATTGACCTGACCATGGTAAGGACTTTTTCCAACTCCTCCCTGCCATTAGAGCTCTTCAGTGTCCAAACAGGCTCTTGTTGAAATCAAAGGCAAGTATTATGGCATGGCCTGGCTCACAGAACAAGAGTGGAAGAAAGGATACTGACTGGACTCGTTCTGTGGTGTTCTCCATGGAAGTAAGAGCTCCAAGTACTTTAGAATTTGCAGGAAGAACATGAAGGGCAGAGATTATAGTGCACAAAACAATCTTGAATTGCCTGAAAGAAGCTGAGAGCAAGGTTTTTAAAGTTTTGGTGAAAAAGAGAGAGAGAGTGGAAGAGAGAATAAAAGGAAGAAGTAATAGAAGAACATAACTAAAAGGAGAAATCAAGTAAAAAGGAAGAAATGAGAGGGCATGAAAAAACCGTTTGCAGCTAAATAATCATTGGGACAAACAGGGCACAGAAATGTTCAAGTCTGAACATTGATACTAATGAGTACATTCCAAGCTCTATCAGCTACTTCTCACTTGAACTGTAACTTAAGAGTGCAGGAAATTGGTGCTTGTGGCAGTGAATATCTGTATTTTCCTCCTCTGATGGTGGGAGAAGTGAACTCTATGCCTGATTCAGTCATTTAGTCTATTCTTACATGGATCACTTTAAGACAATGGTTGCTAAGGATATCACAAAGGAAGGAAAATCAGGCCCAGCTGATTCTGTGCAGGGACAGAGAATCCAACTCCTAGAAAAGGAAGTCTTTATTACTCCACAGACTATTTCTCTTTTCTCTGTCCTTTGATACTAATGCATGCTGTTAGCAAGTGCTGCAGGGCTTAACATTTTTTCCTTCAGAAGTTTGTTTCTATTTTATACCTGAAGCCTGGATGAGAGCAAACCAGGCTATGAAAAATATTTTAAGCCTTTTCTATTTCTATTTCGTGTGTCCAGCTTCAAACAGAACTCTGGATTTACATGGAAACAATCTTCCATTCTCTAAAAGTTCTACAAGTCTCAAGAGATATAATGGCAAGGATCAGTTGGGAAGGTTTTGTCCTATGGACAAATATTGTTTGTGCTGCTTTTAAAGTCATTACAAGGCACAAAAAAAGCTTTCACTTGTCAACAATACTGCAATTGGACAAGACTAGATTCTTCTTAAATCATCCTGGAGTTAAGAGCAGGGGACCTGAGCATTAAGTTTTTGTTGAGATAAAAAGATTTCTTGCTGACAAGATTTTCAAAGGGCTTCTGTCAAGGAACAATGAGGCTGAAATTGTTAGTGTTATTATTTTAGTGTGAGTGAAGAATTTCTGCAGTCTGAAGTCTGAGCAGATGCCTGAGTTCTATGAGTAACTCCAGACTGATGCAGTCAGACTTGGTGTTCTTACAAGTTTGGCCATTTAAAGATAATCAAGGTAAGTATTACATATGCAAGCCTTGAAAAACAACATATTTGAACAACCACAAGATTTTAAGCACATAACTACTTTCTCTGAACTTAACACATACGTTTTCATTACTAAATTAGGCATGTAGCATAGATTCCATTCTTTGTTGCTCTAAATCAGTTTGTAGAACAAATGCTTTGGCCTTTTAATCAAAGTTCTGGAGTAAAAGTAAATGTGCTCAGGTGTAGATTAATACACATCTGGTCACACAGTAAGTACTTTATAACTTCCTGCTCAGAAAAATTGCAAATCAAATTGCATTGAGTTCAATTATAGAGAGAGCATGCAGAGATCAGAAATTACTTTTTTTGCCTCATGAGTTCCAGCACCGTTTTAATCTGACAGAGATCTTCCCTACAGCAAGTTCTGAAAACTGTAAACCAGCTCTGAATCTATAGCACAAGACCATTTTCCCTTGTCACTTATCTGCTTTGCAGAGAAAATAGTGGTGTGCACTAACAGATGAGCACCTTGATGCATGGAAAGTGATTACCTTGATCATCTAACACTTGATCTCCAACAGTTTGCACCTTTAAAGGTGTAAACTCCTGGCCTGTTGATTTAAACATTAAACTAGCACCTGGACACAATTGTATGCAGCCATGTGCCCCCTGTGGCATGCCACAGGGAAAAGAAATAATTTTCAAACCTAAATATGGGTTTAAAATTAGACAGGGCACTTTTGATCTTTTGAAACTATGTCTCATAAAGAATGTAATAATGAGAGATACGTGAAACCAAAGTTCTGTTTCCAAATGGAATATGCTACATGGAAATAGAGAATGGAATGAAGCAATAGAGAGGGGGTTAAACCTCCTTTTTGTTTTGGATTCTAAGGAGAACAAAAGCAAATACCCTAAGTTATCCTGACAGTCATGGCTGCTGTCTACTTACAGAGACAAATGGAATTTAACAAGCTTACTTCTGACTCATTTACAGAAACAGTCAAGTAAGCAGAAAAATCAGGTATTCTCTGTGACAATTAACCGACCCTGCAGTAAAAGCATTACTGACAAAACACAAAGGAGTTTACAAATCTTTTGACAGATGAGAAAGCACCAAATTTGAGGACTAATTCTTAACCATACTAAAGCTCCATAGCAGAGACATACAAAGAGCAGAAGGAAATCACTGACCAGTACCAAACATCATTTCAAATGTGGTCTGTGATCTGATGCTGCACAGCTAATTCATCTACCTAGGCAGCTCACAAACACAGTGATGCCCACAATATAAGAAAAAAACCCAACAAAACAAGTTTTGTGCCAACTCTGCAGCACCTTGGCATAGAGAAAAGTGGAGCCTTTTCTAGTGACAGTGGCTGCCCTTTTCCAGCTGTCTCTGCACAGCAGCTGAAGGCAGCCCCAAATAACTTTCCATCCTTAGCCTAGAAAACCTGACCCAAGCCATCAGTCCACCTGTCTAAGAGATAAGATGGGCTGTCTTATCTCAAAGCACCACACAATACCTGCTCATTGAGAAGATTTTCTAAACTAATTCCTAGAAATAAGAACAATTGAAAGATTATAGTGTTTTGAGTGAGCAGACTTGTACCCTGGAAGGTAAGCACGGACATTAAAGTTTTAAGGTGATTCTGCTAATGGAGATTCTTTTCCCTCACTCAAGCAGAACTAACAGCATCTGCCTAGTCAGGGACAAATTCTTCCCTGAGCACTAATTGGTGGAACAGTGACAGTAGAAGGAAATAATTGTATTCTAGAACAATAGAAAAAACTGAAGCACTATTTTGTGGAGAACAAACTTCTGTAAGCAGGATCTGTAATTGTAGTTCAATGGAACCCTCCCTCATCAGACAGAAATTACAGATATTCCAGCTTCAGGGAGGTGTAGTTATAGCTTCCTTAAGTGGAAGATGCAGTAAGAAAGCTGTTTTTGCATGATATAAAACAGTCCTCTGGTTTGGTTTTTTTTTGTCCCCCTTGCCCTAAAGGTATTGCTGTTTCATCATAATTAGTGCTTTCATCTGAATTATAGGCTAAAACATTATATTTTTCTTTATCAAGCAAGGAAATGTGACAATGACAAATAAAGAACAACTGGCAAGGAAAATATCCATAACCCACAGATAGTTTATCCATCCTTTGTAAAAGGACACAGTACTCAAACTGTTCCTTGTAAAAGAAAAACTTGCTGAATTCCCTGTTTGAATTATAAATCAACTTCTCTAACCCTTAGTTAGAATCACACCACTCATTCTGATTTTTCATTACTTCTAATTTCAAAATACTGTTTATTTTATTACTGGTATTTTCTTGTCCTTTGGAGAGACCACTAACCACTAGAGATATGTAGGGAAATGTTCTTCTGGCATATAAGCACATTTACATTTGAAATCTTCTCTTCCAAATCCAGACAGAGTATTTTAAGTTTTCAAGCAAAAGTAACCCCTAAACTGTCCATTTGGTTAAGCAGAAACATTTAGCTGGATACAACTGTTGAGAAACTTTTCAAAGCTGATATTCATATTTTCAAACTTAATAAATAAAATATTAAAGATGAAAAGAATTTTGAACCAAGAAATGGAATCTAAATGCCAATATAAAAAGCTTTGATGATTTTAAAACTTAGAAAATTGATTTTGTGAATTTTGTCAAAACATATTTTTCTACAAGTTTCAGCTTAAGGAACAGTTTGGTTAAAAAAAAAAATCGACAATTCTTGTTCTTTTAGAAAGGTCTTGCTAGCTTCAGAGGCTGCAAATCTATTCTGCCTTTAGCTATACTGAAGTCAACAGGAATATATCATTGAGTAAAACTACAATATCAAGTCTCTCCCTGACTACATGAATCACTCGGTTTTATTGAATACTGGGAATTGCAAGACACCATTTCTAGTTGTTAACCACATGCTTAGTAAATGTGTTTATTAAGCCATTAAGAAACTGGGAACAAAGAGTTTGTTGAAACACCTTCAGAAAACCGAAACATTTCAAATAACTGACTTAAAATATAATATAGTGTGAATAATTCATGCAGTTAATATGTAATCAGCATAATTTGAATGATTTAAATAGAAGAAAGAACACAAGCCAGATTTATTTCTAAGATTTAAGAAGTTAAGAGAACACTAATAGACAGCCAGTTGATAAGGGATAAACTTTTTCCAAGTTTTACGTGGGAAGTTTTATGCTATGAAAAGGTGTCATTGTATGTACAGATGGAAAGTTCAGGGTAATTTTTTTTCAATGCCAGAGGAAGATTTTAGAGCAGAAGCATTCTTTTGTTGTCAAGCTCTAATAAAAAGCTGTATTACTGCAGCTATGGCAAGTGGATGTATAATCCACTGTCATCTATCGGGAAATTCTTCTGCCCTGTAAATTTTTAATCTGGTCTGACTTAGTTCTCTGTCAATTTTACCTGTCAACCTAAAGTTCATTGCTCTTCTAGCCTTTCACCTCTGACCATTTCTTTTTATTCTTTCCTTGATGTCTCCTTCTCCCATAAATAAAGGTTGATAGCCCACTCCACAAAGTACCTATTAAAAAATATTCTTAATGCATCTGTTAGTTGATCAAAACACAATAGACAAAAGGAGGAAAAGGGGTCCAGTAGGAGGTACAATGATTTGAAGCAATTTTATTTTTTCTCTCTGGTTTAGTTCAAGATCAGTCATTATTTTCTCACTTTCTCTATTAACAGCAGGACAACAAAGGTTAAATAGATATTTAGGATGTCTATGTTGGTGATATGTTGAAAGGGGAACCCTGGTTGGAAGAGGATCATTCCAGGTTGGTGCCAAGACTGGTAATTAGCTAATTAGCTTTTAACACAATGAACTGTGCTTACTTGATGGAGTCATTCTGACTCGGGTCTCAAAGAATGCTCTGGCCATATTTTTGTGCTGCAAAACTCAAGATAAGCCTCAGCCTCCTGTGTTTCAGCTAGAAAAAACACTCCACTGCCCAGGATCAAGGGCAACTGCATCTCTGAAAATCTCTCTGAAGAAAATCTCTCATTAGTCTGTCCCAAGATGTGCTCTTCCTTAAGTTCTATACCAGGTACAGAAGCTCAGTAACTGCTACCAGTGATAAGATCAATGAACAAAAATTACCTGAGTCTCCTCTGCATCCCAATCTTACAGCGAATATTTGTCTATTTTATATCCTGCCAAACATCATTTCTAAGCACTTCAATATTTATTGAAAATCCTCCTGAAGAATACTTGTCCAAAATGCTGTGTACCAGTCTGAAATAGACCATGTCCTTCCAAATAAGCAATACTCTGAACCTCTTGTTGGAACCAGTTCTTTGTCAAGGACACACAATTATTTTCTTCCTTCCAAGAGCATTTTGTCCACATTAAAGCACTGCATTTGAAAAACCTGCTGCAGATTTCTGCATCATATAGTGTTCAGACTGAGTGCTCTCAGTGTTGGACTTGGCTTCTTGCATTAGAAACGTCTCCTTTCTTATATGAAGCATATGAATTAATCAGTCTGTCATCTTATTTTCCTCTCATTTAGTAGAGTTGATAATATTAGCACAATATTTTTTAGTTAATTAACAAGTGAATGAAATTGCATCCTACATAGAGGCTGGTCTTAAAATATACAGTATCATATGAACAGAAGTCCTAAATTAAGAAACGACTAATGCTGTATACCAGCAATAGCTACAGAGGTGTGTTGGAAGGACCAAAAGCTTAGCATCTATAAAGATTTGGCTTTTTCATATATTAAATCTCTAACAGCCAGTTATAAACTCACATTCTGGAGGCTCTCAGTTGGCTTGAATGTCAGAAAAACAGGAAATCAGCTGTTCTCAGGAATCAAACTCATCTTGAGCCACAGTAACTGGGGAGTAAAGAAGTAAAAAACACTTGAAAAAAGAGTCAGTTGTGCTTCTAGCACGTAACGATCAATGCTACTTAGTGATCTTAGCTCATATCCTCTAGTACCTTCTAAAATAAGTTAAAAACACCAACTCTTATAATAACAATTCCACTTACTGGCCCCCTTTTCTGTTTGCAATAATTACCTGTTGGGAAGAGCAGAATGACGTCTCTGGGACTCGATGGTGACTCACCAAAGAGTGACCTCATGGCAGGGGACTGATTTTGTTACCACTATTCTAAATACATTCCAGCCCTTGATTTATGAGCTGAATGGATTATTTTCTAAAATGAACAGACAGTGAAGCATCCATAATTTCCAGGGAAGTAATGAATGCTTAGCACTCCCCTGACTGTCAGGCCAGGTTTGTTTTTGTGTAGGCTTGCAGCAGTGAGCCAGCACACTTGTTATTTCTCTTTCTTTTGCATTCCTGTGTGGAAGATGATTCCTTTTAAAGTTGTTATAATCATTGGTGCAAGACTTAAATACAAGCAATGAGATGACACTGCATTATTTTGAAAAAAATCCCACAAAGTTCTTAACACTTGAAGGCAGATATTTCCATATTGCTGATAGAACCATAGAATATCTCCAGTTGGAAGGGACCCATAAACTCATTGAGTCCAGCTCCTCACAGAATCATCTCATTCACATCCATGCCAAAAAACATGGGCAATTTCCAGATATAAGGGCTCTTTTTGTAGAACAGTTAGCTTTCAAAATTTCTACACCCAAGAGATAATGTGGAAAGCCCTAAAGGTTAGGTGGATTATTGTTTATGTTTGGCCTTGTATAGGATGCTGACTTTATTTCTTTATATAATCACAATTCTTGCACTTTTTAAACAAGATTTGAGAGTTTCTAAGAACAAATTGCGATAACATAAAAACATTACAGATTTCCTATAGGCATTATTCTGAAACAGAAGAGATTAGAAATCAGAGTGGGAACTTGTAATATAAAAATGTCTAGTGTGATAGAAATTCTGAATTTTAGACTTATAATGAGATAAAAATTCAAATTTCCATTGGAATAGGCAGTACAGTACTTGTGTCTCAGCCTGAACATTTTGAATCTAAGATTTAAAATGCAATTCAATTATAAAATAGCAAGCAGTGAAGCAAAAAAAAAAATTATTGAAGTTTCATCTTCTTTTATTCTTATCTCTCTTTACATTGATACAAATGCTGGTTTAAAGTCCAACAAGAAAAAGAAGCATAAGGAATCACAGTCATACATGTGCACTCACAGCTAATAGTGACTGCACTGGCTCTGAAGCAAAGAGGCTTCATACCCTATTTATGTTTAAAAGGCTGGACATGTGCAAGATGGAGGCATTCCCCAATAACTGAACCAGCTGATTGGGGAAAATATCTGTGTGCTGCTTTAGAAAACTTCCTAATATGAAGTGAATCAATATGGACTGCTAGGAAACATCCATGATCAAAACTGATGTGGTGACACCAGCCTTTTTTGCAGCTTTTTTCTTCTGATTGTGTGACTCAATTAGCAATCCACAACTCTGGTCACAGGCTTGAGCTTTTCATGAATCCATCCAGAACTCCCAGCCCAAGGCAAACTCTTGCAGTTTTCTCCTCACTTGAGGATCCTTTGCTTTTTATAATTCAGATTATGTAATTATGGCTTAACATCAACCAGGCCTTGGCTGCCTTGCCTTCACAAATTTACACTATTTAGACAGTTATTCTGTGAACAATTAAGACTTGAATTAGTCCAATAAGATGGATTCTTAATTGTGCCAATGGAAAAGCAATTTCTCAGGAGATCTTTTTGTTAACCTTCAAATTCATCCCTAGTTACAAAAAAAACCCCAACAAACCAACAAACTCCCCCCCCAAAAAACCAACCTAAATAATTTTTCTTTTTTAAATCTTAGAATACAGTTTTTTCAATTTTAAAAAATAAATGTTAAATGCTTTTTTCTAAATTTAATACATACTGAATGTCATGAGGTTCAAAAGAGAATATGATTTTTAGTGAGATGAAAACCAAGAATGTTTGTTACTGATTGAGGAACTATGGTAATAATAAGGAATGATAAAGTAGAACATTTTTAGCCTAAGATGGTAGTAACTATATTCTGTTACTGAAGCTTTTAGAAACCTCAGAGTATCATGAAGAAAAGGCTTGATATTGATCTTATGGATGAAGCAACTAAGCACATGGGTGATACAATTTTCCCAAAAGCATGTAACAAGTGAATGAAAAGCAAAGAACAGAACTTAGTCTTCTGCTTCCAAGTTTTTGTAGATGTCTCTATCACCTTTAGTAAATCCAACCAGAGAAAGCAAGTTATCATGTGAAAGTTGATTATTTTGGCACCAGTTAAAGTGAGAAATAGACAGTAACAGACAAATGATGTAATTACATTCCTTTCCATAAGAAAAACAACAATGCTACTGTAAATTAAGGTGATTCAGCTTGATTCTGCTTTGACTACTTGTGTTGAGATGTCCATCATGCCCACAACAATGAGCTGCACTGATGCATTCCACTTTAGTACCAGTACAGAAACAATTCCTGTCAAAATCCCTGGTGCAAATTCTAGGTATGGAAGAATGATGAGAAGATGGTTAGAATGAACAGATACAATATGTCTTATAGCTTCATCCAATTTCTAAGAGAACATCTGATTACTGAGACTAACACAGAGGACATGAGTCCCTCATCTGAGATGTAGCTGGTGATCATTTCACCAAAGAAGGACTGAGGAGGTGGAGAGCTGACCAATGGCTCATTTGGCCAGGCTTCAGAAGGCCCAGTCTGTCACTCAGAGCAATTCCATTAATTACAGATTGTGTGGTAATCAGGTGCTCTGATAATGAGGGACACATAAGATTAAGAGATAACAGTTGCATTTTAATAACTATTGTGCAAATGTAGTTGAGTTGAAAGACTTGTAGTGTCTCAAAAACATAAAAAACATTAACCCTCTAGTTATTATTAGCAGTTTATATCCATTTAACGTTCAGAACCATCTTATCAGAGGATAGGCTATGTTAGGTGTTCATAATAAGAATATATTTTTTATTTTTCCTTTGGATCATCTGCTTATGTTGGACAACTGTTCCTTGTATCCACTGCTGAAGTGACAAGGGATTTGAAACTGAATAAGGCTTCCTAATTTCAGCCAAAGACAGGAGGGCTATGGAAAATTATTCTCTTTGCAGCATCCCCAAATCTAGTTGTGTTCAAAGATGGAAAACAAACTCACCTTCAGCACCAGAAATGAGGAACAAAACGGAGCTTTTGAAGCTAGAAAATAAAACTGAATATCTGTCAAGAAAACAATTGCTACGAAAGGCATGTCATTGCTTGTGAGCAGTGTAATGATATCTGGAGTGAAACATCCTTACATCACAGAGCACTGGAAAAATGAATTAGTATCTGTGAAGTGATCATAAGTATTGCCAAAAACCGTGGCTGAAATAATTCTGTATTCCCACTAGATATTCAAAAATAACCTTTTGACCGTGCATTAGAAAAGAATAAGAAAATAAAGTCATTAAAAACTCATTGTGAAATGAGATGGAATCTCTCCAAAGTTGTGTGCTTATTAACTCTAAGTCTGGCATTTCTAAATTCTAAGTAGCCCAATATTCTGTGAATATCATTTTGTACACGTAATTTCTTCTGTTTGAAAACAAATAGAGAAAACAAGAGCAGAATTCCATATTGGCAATGACAGAGAGTAGTCTGAAATATTTCAAACCACCGTACAGTTTTGCCATGAGAATTAATGAAAAAAGGAAGTCACTGATTGTCATCATATATGTGAAAGAGAACTAAACACAGCAGACATTTTTCCAAAGGATTTAAACATAGTTGCTGATAGAAAAGGAAGGGGAACAAGCAGACAACTTGGATTCTGTTCCAAACTTCATAGGTAGGGCACAGAATTCCTGTTACTCCAAAGGCTGTTACTCTTTGGCTTGGTCTTTCAATTTGCCTCTTTCCTACTCCCATTTCTTCACCCTATCCCTGTTCCCTTTAACTGCCAAATCCCAGCCTCCAGTTCCTACATTTGTCATGTCAGTTCCAGTTTCTTAACTCAAATTGGGTCAGAGCCCAGATCGTTGGCTTTCAATGTCTTCTTTCACACAGGACAGAAAACTTCAGTCCCAACAATAAAGGTTTTTAAAATAAACAATTGTAAATAGGCTCCTGTAGAAAGTTTCTCTCCTGCTGCAGAACTTAGATGATGTTACCCCCTACACAAAATAGAAAGACAGTTGTGTGGGAGGGTTAAGGAGGAAGAATTATTCCTACCATCGATATCTGCATGTCTTTGAATTTTAAATTAGAACGAAAGTTCTCTATGATGGCTAAGTGACAGGAAGGGTTCTGAGACAAGGCACACAAAAATACCCAAAAAAATTATATAATTTTACAACAAAACAACTTTTGCTATTTTAAAAGTATACTTAATGGGACAAAATCTAAGTTATTGGCCTGAGACTTTGAACATAATGGTGAAAATTAATAAGCTTCATCTTGAGTTTACCATGAAAATGGTGGAAAGATGTTTTACTTATTTTTTATTTATTCAGTGATATTTAGACTTCAAACCTGTTTAGTTAGGTATTTTTCTTTAATCTTCCATTTTAGACAAAGTAAATTTGAATTGTGATAAAAAGTGACAATTCATATAAAACTATGAATCTATAATTTTCTCTTTTGTTCCTTAGAGTAGAATAAATGCTGAAAAGATCAAGAAATTTGCATGTTTTACAAGTGCTGCCTCTGATGCAGATCTTGCTTAAATAGTCTGAAATAACAGGACCATCATTTCTAACTGTCTTGCAATTGAGTAACTCTCTTTTAGAATTATCTCCATAATCATCCCCTACATACAGAAACTACATACTTGCTAGAATCCTTTAAAATTTGCATCCTCCTTTTCAAGTAGAAAATGCATTACAACATATATTTGTGACTCTAAAATTATAAATAATTCTATTTTACAAGCAGGATAAGTGAAAGCAAAGTTAAATGATTGAGGGTGTTTTTGTGAGTAAGGAACATGCCAGTTTTGTGCTCTTTATTCAGATAAGCAAAAATTATTTACCTTTCTGAAAAGGAAAAAGAAATGACAACCACCTCACAAACTGCAGTCAAGACTATTTGGTTAGGTTCATTTTTGAAAACTGTTTTATGCATCTGACTGTTCTACTTCTACATAGGAGAGTAAGTGTAAAAAAGTAAGATTTGCTTCAGTGAGCCATTACTCTGAAATATTTACCAAGAAGAGCACACAAACACTGTAGATAATGGGGTTATTACTCATACAAACACAAATTACTTATCAGAGCTCCATCCTCACTGTAAAATTACCAGTGTCAACTCTTCCTACTTCTCTGTTTCACTGATTTTCCCTCTTAAAATTTTGACTGAAACCTCCTCTAAGCATCAACTTCCTGACACTCAAAATTACTTTCTCCTTCTTCATTATTTAGTTCTGTGAAGCAGAGACAGTTTAAACTCAAAATCTTTATCCTATATTGACTAGGGGAATCAGAAGCTAATGTGCATGAAGTACAGTTAAAACTACTAGGAAAATTGCTAGGCTCTGGAGTGACACAAAAAACTTAAATAATGATACTTTATACATGTGTTCACTTGCACAGAGAGGATCTCAAAATGCAAACACTTCTGCATACAAGTGTCAGACAACTCCACCACTATCACAAATCTACAGAGTTACAATCTGAAGCACAATCTGGGAAAGCAACTTGCTTACAGGTGGTTGAACTGAGAGCAGAACCCAAGATGTATCATATCTTCTTGATAGATTTCAGTCCCTCACTAATACACACAGTTCTTTTTTAGTCCTGAGTGACAGCATCTCACTGTACTGCAAGTACACACCACTTAAAACTTCTGTGCCTCTTTCTGTTCTGAACCTTATGCTGTCATCTGCCTTCCTGAAGTGCCTGCTGCTCATGTAACATGATAAAATATGTTATCTACACTAACCCTGATGGCAATTTAACTGTTTACTCCTGATCAGAACTCATTACACCGTCTTGGCATGACAAGTTTGTTTAATTGCATAATTTGCCACCAGATCACTTTTGAAAGTAATTTATGCACCTCTTTGCCAATTAATAATTAGGTTATGCTCTTAAGGAAAACCTTGCCATGTAGGTTTGAGGATTGATGCTGATCTAGACAGTTATATCATAGTTCATAATTAACTTTCTGTAGAAGGTTGGCTAGTAGAAACGTGTCCCACAACTGTTAATGTGAATGTTTGTTTTTAGCTTTTAAGTAGTGGTCAGTGAAGAAGGACACTTCACTTCGAGTTGTTTCTAAATGGAATAACTGTATGTCACGATCCGCTCGATACAAGCGGGGGTCGTGATGGTTCGTTATCTGATCTCAGGGTGCAAAAATACAGGGAAAACTCAAGTTAAATCAAAACACTACTCATTTATTAAATCAATAATGCGATAGATGGGAGAAAGAGGAAAAAGAGATATAGAAAAGGAAGAGTAGAGGAGGAGAGGGGGGGAATAGCTACCAACGGAGAGACGAGTCCTCGTGGTCCTCTGCCAATAGAGCCGTCGTCTTCCGTGGGGAGATCTCGAAGTTGGTTAATTCTTGAGGGTCTATATAGTCTTTTCAGAGGTGAGGGGCTCCTGGCCAAAAAGGTGGGGAAAGCTGGTAACCATTGTCCTGTTACAGTGGACGTCACTGTTACAGTGGACGTCAGCAGCAGGTAAGAGCAGGTACAGGACATTCTTGGCAGCAAAACTGTGTCCTGTCACAGTGGTCTGCACCAGGGTTTTGGTCCAGTGGACACAATGCTTGGCAGCCGGCACCAGGCAGGTCTGCAGACAATGCTTGGCAAGCTCCAGCAGGGGCAGGCAGTACTTGGCAGACATCCCAGGGCGCAGGCAATGCCACCCTGCAGGCAATGCTCAGGCCAGAGCCAGGATCTCTCACAGGCATCCCACCTTAGTCAGGCCAGGGCCAGGGTCTCAGTCTCTGTCCCACAGTCTCTGTCCTGGGCGATGGCCGTGAGGCAGATGAATTTCGAACCGTCTCTCACACTGTATCAGGAAGTTTTAGCTTCTCTCTCAAGCCTCCTTTGCTCTAAACTGTATCAGCCAGAAGAACTCGTGTAATTTGCTGGAAAATTAAACCAGCCCTGTTCTGCTGGCCAGTATCTTGTGGAATCAGGATAAGTAAATAAGAGGCTGTAAGCTTTTCACATTAATTGCAGTTTAGATGAAGATCACAATTATTTTTAATGATTTCAAAAAATGCTGCATTCTAATTATTGCATAGACAACATACATATAATTACATTTATTAATTCATCTGGAAGGCCTGAAAGCAGTTATAAGAAAGAGAAAGCTGCAGTTCCATGGCCCCAAATATTTTGAAGACAGGCTTTAAGTACAGCAGTAGCAGTCTCTTGGAAGTCAATGTGAGCAACAGTAAACAGAGTGGTTTTTTTATTTCAATCCTCCAGCAATTACATAGTTAATTCAGTCACTGAGGTAGATAACTCAAAGGTAATTTCAAATGTTTCATATAAATCTTTCCAAATAATTGGAACAAGAAGGCATGCTAATTATTGTCACCCAGTAATCATGGCAACTACAAATTGATTGCATGGTATAAAAGAGTGCACTGATTGATGAAACAAACAAATGAAAAAAATTGTTGCCACCCCAGAACATTTCAGCTCTCTTTGAAACCAAATTTCATTAATTTTGGACAAAGGATTCACTCTTACTCCAACTCTGACACAGCTCTACCTTATATTCATTAAGTCTGAGTACAAGTTTTTGTAAGACTAAGCATAAAACTGATGGGTAATTTTATTTGTTCCAAATAACTACAGTAATAATTCTGAGAGGAAAATAGTTATCTGAGTTCTGAATAATGAGAGAAAAATGTCCACAAGTAAAACTGCAACATGAAATAGAAAAATAACCAAGAATGTTCTAGACTCCTAAATGTCTCTTGACAATTTGTTTCGGGAATGCTCACTTGGAAAGGTGAACTGAATGACTCCTGGGTTCATGATTCTCTGCCATGGTTGTTGAATTCCACTATGAACAGAACCTCAGTGGAAACAGATCAAGAAAGGATAAGATGAAGAAAAAAACAATCCCAGACAGATAAAGAGAGTCAGAGTGAAACACAAGAATGGGAATTCATGTTTTGGAAGAAAATAGTTATTAGCAACTGAACAAGGTACATAAAGACATTTCAAAAGATTAATACCTATAAGACTGGAATTAGACATTTCTCCATCTCGAGAAGTTGTCCTTGGGTTTCTCTTGTGAACACAGGATTGGCAACTTCACAAAGTCTTGCATCAGTCTCCAAAACTATGACATTTACCCCTGTACTTCTTAGTTTCAACCACACCACATACTGTTTAGCTGACTAATGCACACCCATGATCTGGGCAACCAGCTGATGGCTTTTGAGCTGAGATTCACCCATGCTTCCCTCATTAGAGACTTTTCTCAATCACAGAAAAACAGTCCCCATGTCTTTGTGAATCAAATGATCAGGACACTGGCCACTTATTCTCAAGTAACACAAAAGCCAGAATTAAGTCCTAAGACTTACTGACGCTATTGACATAACTGAGCTGAAAACGCTGCCATCTGGTCTTTGGTAGATCATTTTCCCGTATACATTTCAAATAAATCAATCCTCAATTTTGTAATAAAAATAATTGATCTGGTTATATCTGATTTCATCAGAACAACTAAGGTGATGAAGTTCAACTCTCAGAAAATGTCATCGTCATCTAGTCTTTTTCTTTGTTGATATTCAACACTCATTGATTTCTCCTGATCTCCCCTTTGCCGGAGTCTTTGCACCAGCCACATCATTGTCATTCATCCTCTCACTTTGTACAGTGCAGCTTTAAGTGTTGAGCCTGTTTTTAAGCAGGAGCTTTCCCTCCCTCATCAAGCCAAGGGGGTCTGGGTCCTAGGTAAGTGTGATCCCTCCCCACGCTCTCCTTGCTTTGCCTGTCCTGAGACCCCACCCAGGTTATGGGTGAGGACGGACCCCTGAAAGCTCCCCTCGACATGGGACCCAGCGCTGAGGGACAGCCGTGCCTCAGCCTTTGAGGTCGCANNTCCGCCCGCCACAGCCGCCTCGCCTCGCCTCGCCTCGCCTCGCCTCGCCGCCCGCCCCGGTGCCGCCGAGCCGAGGCGCCGGGCGGGCAGTGAGCGGGCAGCCGCGCCATGAGCGCCGAGTGCAGCAGTTACCTCAACGCCGACAAGGTGCTGGTGAGCGGGTTCAGCTGCCCGCGGGCGGGCGGCGACGCCCGCGCCGTGTTCTGCTGCGGCTTCCAGGACGTCAAGTACTGCTGCGATGACCCTCACAGCTTCTTCCCCTACGAGCACAGCTACATGTGGTGGCTCAGGTAGGGGAACGGCGGTGCCCGTCAGGGTAGAGGCTCCGGGCGGATGACCTGTGTTCGCCCGAGCTCGGCTCGGATGCGTGTGAGGTACTTGTAGCCGGGCACTCTCAGGCTGCCTTTGTCCCGCCGAGAGTAGCGGTAGAGCTGCATCTTCAGCCCAGAGAGACTCTTGCTCGTGCCAGGGTAGTTTCTATAGGAAATAACTCGTGGTCATGGTAAGGAAGCGCTGGGAAACGCTCGGTGCCTCTGGCAGAGCATCCGGAGCGTCTCCCGCCCTCTGGGTGTGAGGGGAGCGGCTGTCTCGGGGATTGAGCGGGGGAGATACTGCGTGCCGTAAAGTTCCCGTGACTTGAGCTACTTTTCCACGTAAGATAAAGCACTACGTAACTTTTCACTCTGAAAGGGCAGATACTAAGACTAGTGTTCTCCCGGGATAGTGCAGGGATCCGCCTGGCGCAGGCTGGATCTCCAACAGCGGCAGGGAGAGCTGCACTCATCCAGGCCGGCTGCTTTTTGTGCCCGATTCCACCCGGACTCCACGGCATCCACGCTGGCCGTGTCACGATGTTAGTACACCTCTGCGTGGGGCTTCCACTATGTTTCTTATAGACTTGTTATTATCCTTGATTTTGTCAAATCCCCTTCTGGGCTTGCTTATAGCGTCTGCTTCTGCAGCCCTGGTGGCAGCAGTCACTATCTGCTGTTTGGAGATAGATGCTTTTATCTGTTTTATACTGTTCCCTACTAGTTTTTCTGAGTGCCCTCTAGTATTAGGAAATTTGATGAACAGCAGTTTCAGGTTCAGTTTATGCACAGTGTTGAAAATGTTGTGAGTATTTGGTGCATCTATTCTCAGCTTTCACCTTTCCAAACTGAACAGCTTTTGGATTATCATTGAGGAAGATGCTATATCACGACAGCTGTTTTAGTTGCATCTCATCCATACTGTGTTTTTCACTCCACAGGGCTGATTTTAGAGATGCATAATCGGGAGCAGCAAGCCCAAGGTGTGGGTGTGGCAAGGTTCTACAGAGTGGCCAAATGTTGCCTCCAGTCTCACTGTCAAAATCCTTCCTGTTGGTGGCCAACGTGTTGATGTCTTTGGCTGGAGTTCACGTTGACTCCGCGATTTCAGTGAACTGTCACTGAAGACTCTAAAACTTTTCTCGAGTTCAGAATTGCCTTTTCTGAGTTTGTTGCTATGTAGGCTTGGTTTTGTTCTTTATACATTATGTACACTGAAACTCACGTACATAATTTTTCCTGTTCACTCAGTTTTCTGCAAGTCTTCTAGCATTCTTGCCCCCCAGCATTTGATTGCTTGCAGGGGCTTAGGATCATCAGAAACTCAGATTTCCTTCTTCACCAGGTCACAGATGAAGATATGAATAAAAATCAGTCTCAGTGACTTTTCTTTACACTGAAAAGAGACCATGTAGCCTTGCACTTCGCTCCTTATGCTTTTAAGCAGCCTTAAATTTATAACAAAACCTTTCCCTAGTCCTATGTAAGTTCAGTTTTTTAACCCCTCTTTCAGTGCAGGGCTTTGTCCAAAGGCTTTTTGAGACATCTAACTCTGTCTGCTGGATTCCTCTATCCATCTGCCTATTGACACTTCATAGACACTAGCAGGTTAACAAGGCAGTGTTTTCTCCTCATCCTAATGCTGATCCTTTCGTTAAAGATTTTATGTCAGGAAGCTGCAAGTGCCAGCAGCTTCCTGTGGCTTGAGCATGGTACCGAGATGGTTGGGGGTAGAGGCTTTACCATCAAAGGACCTGTCCCTCATATTTGGGGAAGATGAGTGGGGGCGTCTTGGCTTGGGGATCACAGCCAGGCTCAGACTCAGCTCTGTGCAGCCAGACACCCTCAGCACCTCGGCCAGCAGCTCTGCAGTTCCACGTGTGGATTTCCTCAGGGCTCGTGAGTTAATGCTGTCCAGTACTATGGACTTACTATTTTAATTTATCTGGTCTAATATTTAATGTATTATTATTTAAAATGTGCTTTGTCTGGTGCAAAGAATGGGTTGGTTGTGGGGATCTCCCAGTCATCCACTACTGTGACTGACACACAATTACTTGGCTTCTCTGATGTGAGAGAACATCTCCAAGTGTCCTTTTTTGTACTTCTGCTATGAAATACTCCTACTGTTAAATGTTATATTTTTGCATAGCCTTTGACTGTTTCAATCACAGTAAACTTTCTCAAGATGGCAGAAGAACTGAAGGAATAAGTTAATATAGCATTGCAATGTCTCATCTGGATGTTGTAGAGAAGACTCTTAAAGCTTGATCTTTTCAGAAACTACCTTCAAGAACTGAATCTCAGGAGAGGCTTTAATGAACCTCTCTGAAGGTTCTTCCTTTAAAAAGATTTTGTAGCATCTGAGAAGTGACTGCTTAGCCTTCACCTAAGTCAGAAATTTGGGCCCAAAGTTTGAAAATTAAGTATTTTTTTTCTTCTTTCTACAGTAGCCCTAAGCTGCTAAAAGGATTCAAAAAAACTCCATGTTCATGGAGTTTTGGTTGTGCTTAACTTATGCCATGACTGACTGCATTCATTGTAGAAAATAGGTGAAAAAATACAATTAACCTCTCTAAGTAAAGTAACTGTGTGGTTAGAATTGAACCACTTCCTGTAAGTGTTTTCAGTAACAAATAGAATAATTTTTAGTTATTAACACACTGGAACCATAATATTGCATAATTTTGAAAACTGTATACATTTTCACATGATAGTTCAATTAGGAGTTAAAGGAAAACAAAAAAATATCATTTTCTGGCCTCTCAGAATGTTTTGGTAATCACTAGACTGTTACTTATATTGGTTGGTAACAGCCATATGATAAAATAATCCTTAAAATGCTTCTTTCAGCCTTTGAGGACACCCTTTTAAGAATTGAAACCCTTAAAACTAAACAAGAGTTAGGCAAACCAGCCCAGGTAAGTCTGGAGATGGAATGGAAAGGAGTAGGAGGCTCTAACAGGGTAATTGTTTTAGGTTTTCTTGTACTCCAGAGCTTTAGGTTTCTTTTCCTAAATCTTCATTTGTTTGACTCCCCCCCAGATATTTGAAAGCAGTGACTGACTGCACCACAGGTGGTTGGTGATATCTCAGGGATTACTGCAGTTCTGTGACACAGCAGGTAGAATTTCAGGAAGCTGTTGCACACTTCACTTGTGTTTTTCCTGCCGTGGGAGGGGCATGGCCAGACCCCTTGGCATCCAGCTCTGGTGGAAGCAGTTCATGGAGAAGCCAGCAGCCTTGGCAGCCTGAAGCCATAGTTTCTTGCAGGCCTGTGCTCTTCTTTCTCCTTGCCAAATCTACTGCCTGTACTATGTTTAGAACCAGACACTGCCCTATCCCTTAGCAACATGGAACCCTCTTTTCACCTCCCACTTCTGCAAAAACTGCAATATTTGACAACATCCTAACACCAACTGTACTGGGAGCTGCTGGACTATCATAGATAATAGACCATTGAGCATCTCTGGCACATTTCATATTTCCCCAGAATTTAATATATTTAATTAATAATATTATTATGGATTTGTGTATGTAATTAATAGTAGTATTAATTTCTGACTTATACTTTTTTTTTTGCTGGTACTTAAAAGAAAATAATAGTTTCTTTTTTTTTTTAATCATAGATTTTGGAAGACTTACTTCCTCAAAGAAGAGGAAAGGATGCATTTTGCTGTCTCTTACAGCTGTTAGGAGCCCATGCAACAGGAAGGCAACATTAGGAAAAGGCAGAATTCATCAGAAGGGTATTCAGCTTTTGAATCCACAAAACACAGACGCTGTAAAACACCAATCAGCCAAAGACTGAGCAGCTCAGCCTCCAGAGCAGTGTGCTGTGCATGCACATGCAGTTATCACATCTGCTTTACCTCCCAAGCTGAGTGGAAGGGGAGAAATGCTGAACATGTATTTGTAGAGAACTGCAGCAGTTATGTTCAGGCAGCCTTCTTGTTTCTCTTTGTTTTAAAGTATTTTAAGTTTATTTTTGTCACTCTTCTGCAAAGTTTTATTTTTATAATGGCATCTTTCAGTATCAAATAGAATTCTAATAACCATTCCAAAACGGTATCTTTTAAGTTGCATGTAATAATACATATTTGATTAAAATTCTGACAAGCCAATTATAGATTTTACTCAAAATGCTTTCTTAATTAATACCATAGAGGGCCTAATACCAAGGCCAAGCTTTGCTTGGCTGTACCGACCTCCAGGCATCTGTTTTGGCTTTCCAAAATAGCAAGTCTTTTGTTTCTCTATGCTCATTCTTCCAGTCTCTCGAGAATATTTATCTGTGTGCTTTGCAAATACTTTGAACAACACGTCACTGCAACAATGGCATTGGGAGCATTTGATTTACTCTGCTCTGGGTGACTCATGAGCTTCCTTTTAGTCTATCAGTGGGCAATACTGCCTCTGCTTAGCCAGTATTTAAATTTTCCCTGGCTATTGCTGGTGTGGATAGACTGATTTTACGGACTAAAAATAACTGTAGGTGTGTGATGTTGAGCATCCACTGACAGACAAGTTGATGACCCAGCCAGCAGCTCTCTGGACACAGCCTGGGGAGCCCTGGGGAGGCTGCTGGCAGGGTGGAGCCTCTGCTGAGTGAAGCCTTTGACTGTACTGCAGGCCTGGATGTGGCACTCAGTGTACCAGCAGTGAAATGTGTGGTATGGCTCTATCTTTATGTGTAAAGTAACTAGGGAGAGTTCTGTTTGATCTCCCACCAAATTTAACATTGTTCACGTCAGGGTTATCCCTAGGCCTTCACTGCCATCTTTATGCCAGATCGTTGCTTTGGGGTTGAGTGGGTTGTTATTGCAGAGAGCTTTGCTCACTAATGAGGCCACAACTGTGGGCAAGAGGGACTTTTTAGTTTGCTTGTTTAATGTCTCTGCTGTCAGAAGACTGATCTTGAAGACAGAGACCCTGAGACCTGTAGACTGTTACCATGTGTCTGCTGTGTGGCCTTCAGACAGTGTTTAAGGTCAAGAATGGAAGGTGGCAAAATGCTTTTAGCAAGGGCTTTTTAAAGCAGATATCCAGCACCATGGTAAATGCTGTAGAATCTAGAGGACATGCTGTAAGGTTGTCTTTATTTTCAGCGGAGTGTAATTGTTAAAGTGGTCGATGATCATAGTTATTTGGTATTTTGTTTCTGATAACAGCTTTAACTAGTTAAAAAGAAAGAGAAGATTGTGTTCTGGTTAAGAAACATCAGTACTTAGAGCTGTGGAAGATACATTAAATTTCTCTGAATTAGATAATTTAAGAAACAACCCTCCATCCTCAAACTTTAACCAAAATTAATCTTACAGAACTTAATTATACCTTCTCTGTGGGTTGATGGCTTCAGCAGTTTGAGAACAATCTGGTATTGAAACATTGTGTGTTTAAAAAGAGTAAGTACAAGTTGTCCTGATTTTTGATTCATTCAGGAAGTAGAATCAGAGTATCTACTTGGTTTTCTGATGCTGGTGAGGTTTTCTCATGTTGCTGCTGGAGCATGAGAAACATTTCATGTAGCACATAACCTGTGATGAGTCTTTGATCTGGAGAGTTCCTTGGGTTTTTCTTAACCTTTGCCTTTTGTAACTCCCAAAGCATCTTACACAAGTTGTGTAGTGACACTGAAAATGTGTTGTGCTGTGCAATGCATGACTGTATTGTTCATGTCATCCTCTACAACTGCATGGAGGAGAGCTATAACCAAGAAGTAACAGAATCCTGAATAGAAAAATGTATAATCATTAATATGTACTTGATCTATTTGGCTTTAGGGCAGCTGACTCTGCTCAGTGTTTGGATAATGATGAGCAATCTCCTTAGTCCTGAACTGCAGACTGGAATTTAAATGGAACCTTATAATAGGGCTGTTTTGTGCTGTCATGACAAAAAAGCACAAATAACTGTTTCTGAAGAGCCTTGTTTGTATCACTTGGTTCTGTGTCTATTCAACCTCCTGTAATGTGTATTTCTTCTAGTTTGTCTATTTGGGTCAAGGTGTTCCAAGTGAAAATGCAAAAATAAGGCCAGAACCCAGGTGAGATCTCTGACTGTAGGTCATATTCAGATTCCATAGTAAGCAGAATATTGCTTGCCTACAAGTTTTTTTGAGCCAAAAAACAATAAGGAAAAATTTTCTTAATATGTGCATATATGCACAAACACATAAGGACATAGTTTTTGGTGCAGATGATAAACACCAGGCAAAATCCTCAGAAGGGCAAAGCTGTTCTTTCCAGAACCATTTTGCTGATAACAAATTACTTTAGCTGTGCATGGAGCTAAATGTTGCCCAGACTTCATTACTGACCAGTAACTAATGAAAACCGCATGTGAAAGTCACAGTGATATCTGCTGTTCTCATCCTGCTGATATTAAGAGCTTCTCCTGTGGACATAACTGTGTGCTGGTGCTCTGGGAGCTTGTAGAGAAGCTTTGCAGTAGCTTGAATGTAAAATTCAGAAAAACATCCCAAGGCACAATTCTTCTCATCTTCCTGCAAGGCCACAGTAGAGTTCACTTCTCCCTGATAGCAGTGATATATAAAGGTATTTTTATTACTAGAGGATGGAGCTTGTAGAATTCAAGACATTCATCTCTCTTCTGTCCTTTTGATGTCTGTCAAAATTGTAAATATAACAGAACAGTAACATAAGCATTCTCAATCCTCAGACTCCTCATGTGTGACCAAAAAGCTGCTGTTTAATTTCACCAGAAGTCAGGATCTTGGGTATGGACTGTAGAATAGAGGGCTGGAACACGGAAGGCATCAGATGGCCCAGGAGAGTGTAGGAAATGATAGCTAGACTGTATTACATTGGATCCTTTATTTCATCATGAGAATTTTATATTAGGAAAAGACTTGAAAATAAGGGTTGGAAATCAGGAGAGATTTCTGTATACACATATACTGTCTCACTGTATACCTATGGGACATGTGCAAAGTAGCTTTTATCCTGCAGTAGTACCTTGATAAAGTCTACATATAGTATTGTATGTTTGGCCTCCAGAGTAATTAATTCCTGCTTCTTTGATGCCTTTGATATTGTGAGTAAACTAATTCAGCTTCAGTTTTCCTTTTACTGTGACAAAGATCATGGGAGAATTTCTCCAGTCTTGACTGGAGATTTATTGCATTAACACAAAGGCACAACAGTGATCACAGTACTCCATCCTGCTCTGCAGAGCTGCTAACAGAATTGAATAACATGGCTTGCATGGTTTTTTTAAACTATAAAAATGGCATTTCAGACTGAAAATACAGCTTTAATAGTCATGTTGTTTGAGCTGCCTGGGGCCCTAGAATCCATTTCTCTGTGTGCATCTTTTGCTTATGTAGGAATATGTATTGGACCAAAGAACATATTGATCTCAACGATATCAGTTACTGCATGAAGTTATTTCTGATTGTCATAAATATGCTCTAAGTCAAACTCAGGAGTAGCATGCATGAAATGTCACTGAGGGCCAGATGTTCAACTGCTGTGTAATGACATTGACTCTTCTGAGGGTGATTTCTGAATGAAATGACTGCAGTTTATGCAATTGAAGTCTTGAGCTCTAAACTTTTGTTTACAGTAAAATACACAGTTACTCCCATGCCTGAGTACAAGTAAACTCCAGATATCATCCTGACCATTGTTTTAATGGGTACCCCAGGCTGTTTGTACACTTAATTTCTTTGTTTTTCTCTCTTAGTGTTGGAGCACTCGTGGGCCTGTCAATAGCAGCAGTGGTCCTCTTTGCTTTTATCATCACTGTGTGTGTTCTCTGTTATTTGTTTATCAGCACCAAGCCACACAGCAAACTGGACACTGGTTTAAGCTTACAGATGGCAGGTAAGACTGGTTTTTATTGATGTGCATTATCACCTGCAGAGGAAAAGCCTTACTCTGTCTTTAAATGGATGTAGAGAAATCCAACAGTGTGTGTTTTCTTTCTAATGAGGATGTCAAGATGTAATCAAGCTGTCCTGCTGTTTTGCCTGCTCTGTGAAATCTGTGCCAAACTCAAAACATTTAGCATGAGCTCAGTATATTTGTTTAGTAGTAGGAAGAATGTAAAAATTTGCAATACTGAGTGAGGGTGCAACAAATAAACCCCTTTATCAGAAAGAGACTTTTTGACTTAGTTGCTCTGGATTTCCTGTCAAGAGCACATAAACATATGGTACTGATTTGTTCTAGGAATAAGACTCTCAGGAGAGGTTTTAAGTGTATTTTCTTGTAACAGAGAGAGGTCATTCTGTTTTTTTTCTTTCTTCCTGACATAAGATCCAGACTTTGAAGTCTTAGACTTTTTGTTCCACTACCAGTAGTCCATACCTTTGTGCCCAGACTGTGTTGGCAGATGCCTGCAGGAACAGTGCATGTAGTCAGCACTAACCTGCTCACATGGGAAAATTGCTGATGCTGTTCACTACATTTGTGAAATCTGACTGCAAGTCTTTTTGGCAAGATGGGATGTGATAAGCTTCACCCTTTGTTTGGGACTTCCTAAATATTTAAATGAACTGCTTCAGCAGGTCAGCCAGTAAAGTTGTCAGAAATAAAAGGAATATTGTACTTATTTAGGCATTGGAAGTTGAACAAGTGACAAAAGGGGAATAATTACTGGGAAAAAGTCCCCTCAGCTCAAATTTTCTTTTTACTTGTTATTTTAAAATGCTTCTATAACTGCATGGCAGTAAATGACCAATGAGTTACTGTAATTATAGCCTACTATAGAGCAGCAAGCCCCCTCCTGAGTGTCTAGTTAACACAGTCCACTTCATACCAAGCTTCCTCTGTCTAATTTTGTTCTCCAGAGAATGCAGGCTTTGGTTTAAAAGTGGATCGTAGAGCTGTCAGAACTGCAAAGCCTCCCCTTGTATCTGTATGAGATGAGCAAGCTGCTGAAGTCACACATTCAGCAAACTGCTACTAATCTGCAAATTGAAAACTTCACACTTGTCCTGGAGAGAGAGTGGAGTTAAGACCTGCTACCTAGAACAGCCTAAATAAACTCTTGGGTGGGATGAACAAAATGCTCTCGTGCTCTTCTACAAGATGGTTGTGTTTTAATTATAAACTGGCATTATGCTTTTGAACATGTTGCTGTTTAACTTCTTCCCTCAGGTTTTCCTGCTATGGTACCAGCTCTTAATCCATTGCCAGGACAGCAGTGCTGTATTTCTCATGCCTTTTATTTTTGTGCCAGACATGTTTGGCACATGGGGAGCTGGGAAGGAGGCAAGTGCTACTGCACCACTGCTGCCAAGCAATTCCATCTTTTCCTACGGACTCGAACCCTGCTGCAAACCCACATCCTACTGGGGCAGTAAAGGTTATTCCTCTCTTCTTCTCATGAGGTGAACAGCATCCCAAGTTCCCCCACTGATGACCCAGCATTCATGTAGGCATTCAAAGTCACAATTCCAAACCTTATGAGGCTGGGAAGCTGAGGGATCTCTGCTTTTTCCCAGCCATCTCATGTGTGGTTTGGAGCTTTGCTCGGACAAATTCCTTTGTATTTAAATATGGGTTTGACTTTGCTCTCATCCTGTGTTTTTCACTTTTATTGTTCTGCTTCTTTAGCTGCTTTGAATGACACATCTAAATTCTGATAGTCTTGGCTGTTGTTGAGGTGGGTTGCTGGAAATTGAAAGCCAGTTGCTTTGTCAAGGTTGAGAGATTTTGGAAATGTTTTAGGATTTTACTGACAAGCCTGAGTGCTTGCATTCGTCATTCTTGGGTTTCTTTTGCATGGAAGTCATGCAAGGGCTGAGTGTCTGATGAGATGGCTGGTTAGCTCCTTGCAGGCCTGGGGAAAATAAAAACAGCCTCTCTCCTCATCTTTCAGTTCTTCTGAGAGTTCAAGATAACAATATATAGGCCATAAAAACAAACTAAAAAATTAAAACTATTTTTAGACGCCTCAGAAAACTGCAGGTCTGAGCACCATGAGTTTTAAGTATGAACTCAGTTCAGCACAGCTTTTTCTGAGCATAATTTTGCCTTTAGATGAAGTCTGCGTCACATTTTAGTTGTTGTGCAACATCTGCATCCCTGGAGCACTCAGAGAGCACTCATTTTTGAAAGCAGTATTTTTTATTATATTCAATTTCACCCATAATACATCAGCTCAGTTGCAGTTTTGTATCTCATTAAACCTACAATTGGTTATTTTATGCCTTTCCTACCTCACATAATAGCTAAAGTTGGTCATTGTTCTGTGGGCTCTTCCAAGATCTCCTAAATACAAAAGTGGAATTGTTGAATTTTTACAAAAATGACTTCAAGATCGATGATAAATCTAACAATAGACTGAATATGAAGCCCTTTATTAATGTTTCTGATTCTACAAAAGGAATATCAGCTGTAATTTGCCTCTGTTTAGTTTTTAACAAATGGTCTTCCATAGCATCAGCACAGATTTTATAGCATCATCACCCAATATTACAGGTTCGGTTCATGAGTTAGCCAAGGATGTTTTAGCCCTAGCAAAAATTTACATTTTAATCTGAGCACTGAATTTCAGGAAAAATTAGCTCAGCCACTGGTAGAGACAAGGAAGAACTACTTAAATGTTACTGGAGTTAGACATTTCTCTTTGTGGTATCTTAGTGTAGAGTGCAGAGTTGATGCATAATATGCAAGACAGTATGTGCAGGCAAACACATACAAATGAAGATCCTGCATTTCAGTTGCTCGTTAAGCTCTTTCCAAGAGAAAGTATTTTTCATTGAACTCTTTGTAGATGTTTTTGTTTCTCCCTTTTGAAGGCTGGAGAACTCTAACAGTGGTTAAAAAAGGCCTCAAAGAAATCCAAGCCCTGGACGTGCAAGCCTTATGTGTTTATTCAGTTTGAAAGGGAATTTGGTCATGTGCTTTGTTATTCATCTAACAAAAAACTTCTCTTTGTGCAAAAGGTTTATCCCCTTCAAAATGTGGGGAACTAGGAAGTCACAGGATTTTAAGTGGTTTTTAAAGGCTGAGTGGATGATGCTGGAACATGCCCCTGTGCTAGAGATAAGGAGCACTGAGTAAATATTGCAAAACTGTCAGCATGGGAGTGGTGAGCAGGCAGAAAAGGGGAAATCCAGAGGCACATACACATGCCTTGACCAGGCAGCTGATGGGACAGGAGTGATCATCTCTGCTGACCCCTGAGAACAGGCTTTGCCATCAGAGATATAAAAGGTGGAGAGAGCCTCTCCATCTTGGTGACCCAAACAGTTTTTAAACACATTTTCTGAGTTGCCCCTGTATTTCTGCCAGGTCTGGAAAGACCTTTGTGATGAAGTGTTCCATACCACTGCAAAGCATAAATAGCAAATTACATTTTATGATGGTAACTAATACTTTTCCCTTAAAACTTAGCAAAGGAAGACCTCTGTAATGCATTCAGAGTCAGACAGCAGGGACCTTTGGGTTGGAGTGTGAAAGAACTGTGGCCTTGTAAATTAATCATAAGTGCTGGGAAAAATTTGCTTTAATAGAAGTTATTAATTCCTTGTTCTTGCAAAACAGTGACATCATAATATGCAAAAGTTCATGGTTTCATTTAATAATAAGGGAAAACACAGCTTGAAAAATAGCCAGATGACTTTCCTGTCCCTATTTCTCTCATTAATTAAAGATTTCTCATGGGGCGTGATTCAAATATATGAAATATTCAGGTATTTTGATGAAAAATCATGAAACTCTCACACACTGTCCTTCTTAGCTCAGGGCAATTATCTGGCTATTGATTGTGAAAGCTGATAGCTGCTGTCTGAATTCAGATGCACTGCTTGGCTTTTGGAGTGTGCATTGATAACTTTGCCTTCTAGGTTTAGGAGTAGTTTCAGCTGTATGGTGTTCTTGTAGGTGCAATTTAAATTTTCCCCAGTTAGACTAGTTTTATCTTTGCCAATCATCTATCTCAGATTTGTGTATGGTGAAAAATCAGCCAAATGGGCTCAACCGTTTTTAAAAAAAGACTTTTTTTTCTATAGGAAATGAAGAAAATTTCCATTTTGGAGCTGGGAATTCAAATTTAGTGGGAGGGTGCATCACTAGAAAAGATTAAATTTTGAAATGTCTTTATTGGACTCCTTAGGTTTTAAATTTCCCAGACTTTCTTGTAGCAGTGAGATTTTTGCAGCTCATTAGGAGTCAGATTTTTTACTACAAATATACCCATAGCTGCTGAAGGCTTCAGAAATAAAGTACCTTCCTCTGTAACTGATAAGGATTCTTTTTTCTTGGTTTTTTTGTTTTGTTTTGTTTTGTTTTGTTTTACAGCTGAAATAACTCAGTTGTTTTCAACTAAGAGCTTAAATATTATAGTACAGATTTTTTAAAATGGTAAACTATCAAATCCCAGTTTTACATTTTTGAAACCAAACTGTAGTTTTTCAAGTCAAACAAAACAATATTAAATACAGCTTTCAAAACACCTCAATAACAAATAATTCCCCTTTCCCAGTCTCCTTAATTTCAGTTTCTTATTAAATTAAAATATTAGCATTCTCAATTCTTTATCACTTTTTGGATATAGGGAACCTGTTTTTCAATCCCTTCCCCACACACTAGCTTGGAGAAAAGTACCCTGCCCAGTTAAATTTATCTTTTCTGTTCTCTTTGTGTTGGCCCACGCTTGGGAAAGTGGAAAATGAGGTCAAAGACAGTGTTGAACTAAAGGGTAATGGGAAATACAGGGAGGCCTGGGAGGAAGATTGATGAGTTCTATAAGGAGAATTAGATGACAGGATAAAGCAAGGAGAGGCTTTGGAGCTGGCAGATAAAGAAGAAAACTGCAAGGAGTTGAATGCTCCTGGGAGCATTTGGAAGAGGAGTGGGACTGATGGAGTTGAGAGCAGCAGAGCAGGGAGGCAGTGATGCCAGAGGGGATGGAGAAAGCCCTGGGGCCAGGAAGTGGAGCTGTGGCTGTGGGTGGGCTGGGGAGCAGAAGCCTGGTGCTTGAGGAGAGAGGTGGAGAGGGAGCCTGGCAAAGGGGGAATCATGTACAGGGCTGAGATTTAGGGCTGAGAAAAGGGAGAAGAGACTCCAAGTATGATCTCCTGTTCATGGATATGGGGACTAGCATGGGAAGCATAGTAGCAGAAAATAAGGACTGGAAACAGAATGAGGAAAGTGGGAAGGGAATGAAAGAATGAGAATCAGGTAAGAAAGAAAATAAATTAAGTTGAAAGTGTGGTTAGGAAAGTCTTTTCTTCTAGAGCTTTGTTTTCTCAGCTGTCAGCAGAGATCAGTGGAAACTGGCCCAATATCTCTCTCTCCTCCCTTCATGCAGTGATCCACTGCAGGCTGCCTTTGCTTTAGTTACTCTGATCATTTGGGGAAACTCGAGTTATCTGCACTGAATCAAAAGATTCTTTCCTTTCTGCTCCAAGCAGGTGTCTGTATCAGTTAGCTGGTGGAATTTTAACTATTACTTACATTAACCTATGAAGTTGTGCTCTGAAAAACAATATTCAAATGCTACTCAGCTTCAAAACCTAAGGCTCAAAAGATGGGAGATGCCAGAACTAAAGATTTTGTGGGAAACTGGTAAAATGCTTAACTAAAAATGGTTTTATGTGCTCCTGTCATCACTTTAATCTTTCTATAAAACATGGGTAACACTTGTAATGAAATATTGTGAACCTCCACACACACACTCAGAGCTTTGGGGTCACTGGATGAAGGTGCACTGGAAGCAGCAGTGACTGATTATATTTGGAGAGGGATGAAAGTTTGAGATTTCTGGTCTGTTTTCTTGCATATGGGAATTTTTTTATGTGATTTCTTTCAGGAGACTTTCTGATTTCCTTCTACAAGCCATACTTATACCACAGTACTGCTACCTTAAACTGCTCTTCACTTTGATGTTTATTCCTTTTTAACACAAGTAAGATAATAATTGCAGCCTCCCTGAGGCCCAGGAATGCAAAGTGGAATAGATTTATCTGTCTCATCCTCTAAAAAGTGTAGAAGATTCCAGGAACTGTGGTTTGTCTAGTGCAGTGGGCATATCTGTGTATTATGGCTTGCAACAAATGGAAGAATAATGCTGTTGGTTCTTCTAAAAATGCCTTTGTTTTACAGATAATGAGACCAGAGGGAGTTCAATATGTTAAAGACAGAGGCACTGAATGGATTCTACCAATGTTGTGAAGAAAAGAGGTACCATTTATTTTCATTTTATTCTGTTGTATTTGTGTACTCTCTACTCTGTTTTACATGGATTTTATAAAATGATTCTTTATGTGGGTTTTTAAATTTTTGAAAAGCACTAGCAAACTGCCTCTGACTGATTTATTTATATACTGCCCTGATGCTGTCCTTGCACAGGGATGTATCTGCAGAGACTTGGACAGAGTCCTTCCCCAGACAAATCTCTTCTAGATTTACTGGTACAGGAATACTCCATCATGGTTATGTGCCAGACAAGATTATATTCCCCTTATGTTGTTATTGTCCTTTCCCTGAGCTGTCCTGGGTGCACCAGAGCTTACTAAGGAGGCAGACACTAACTTATTCAAAAGAATTTCTTTAGTGATGAATTGCCAGAAAGGCTACTGTGTGGCAAAGGGTGAAAGCATAGAAGTTTCTGGTGGGCAGTTTAGTCATACCTTGCTTCCTGGGGATGTAGGAATGAGTGCCAGGTGATTTCTGATAGAGAACTGGAGAGGGTCATCTTGCAAAAAACTTGATCTTTATGCAGAAATCATGTGTAAAGGTCAAACTGCCTATTGCACAGACCATGCAAAATAGTGTTTAAAATGTACCCCAGTACAGATGAGTTGTATTTCAGACTTAAGAGGACTTTATGAATAATGCAAAAGACTTTAGATGGCATGAAACATGCATTTTACTTTCTGCAGGGGGTGAAAGCTCATGGCTGAACAGCCACAGAATGTGAGAATAGCTGCAGATCAGCAATGTCTGTCACAAGAAAAATAAGTGGTCCTGTTTGCTCAGCAGTTGTTCTCAGATGAGCAGGAAAGTAAATGAGTCGAGAGTTCTCTGTTTCATGTATTTTCTCTTGTACCCTTAAAAAAAGCCACCCTGTGCATTCCAAGTGCAAATGCATCTTTCTCAGAACTCTTTATTGGTGTAACAAGTTGATTTTGGTTCCTTGTCCTTAAAAAAATACTGCAGAGTAACAAAACTCATTTCAAAACTCCTAACCACCTCCACACATTTTTTTTTTCCTGCTGTTGCAAATGAAATGGCTTGTGGGAGAAAAATGCTATGGGAAGACTAAAATGGATCCTGCAATCAGAGAGCTGTCTGTAGTGAGAAAATCCAAAAATATCTGAGGCAGGCGCCAAGTACTGAGATGAGCTGAGGTCTGTGGCCTTGCTTTCTGGAGGCATGAGCCTCTCGTTTCCTCATGCTTCTGTTTGCCTGCTTTTCTGTTGTGGTAGAGAGACTGATGTTTATAGGGTGCCTGCTAACCCACTATTGCTTACAGGGAGAGAATTGAGAGGCAGCTGCAAAGGACTTGGGTAGGGTTTGAATGCATGCATTATATAAAGAACCAAAAATCTGGAAGCTTTTTTTTGTGGATGAACTACCCAACTCTTTTTGTTGGCAAAATGAGGCTGGCATTGTAGTGAAGACTCAAAATACTTGAGACCTCATTTGGAGCTAAATCCAGGAAAACTATGTCCTTAGCCTGTGAGCCTTTTTGCTTCCTGATTCAGAATGGAAAAGGAGGCAAAGATCTTTTCTGAACTTCAACACATAATATGGCTAAGTGTTGTAGAAATTCCAGGTCCCTCACTGGTTTTTGTCTCCTGCTTTTCACATGTGCTTGTTGCAGATTTCATACCCACACCTGTCATGGGGAGCCACTTCACAGTGCAGCATTAAGCCAGAGAGTCCATCAGTGGCTACAAATTTCTACTGCTGGGAGAATGCTACAGGTGCCAATTAGATTTCCTTTAGCAGGCATATTTCCTCTGCCAAATTCACTGAGTTTTAATTAGGAACAGGACCCCTTGTGCCTGGTGTAGCTCAGCACACAATTCAAGCTTGTTTGCCTGCTCTTTTCCAGCAAAAGGGCAAACACAGCCCTTAGCTTTACAAAGGGAAAGGAGAGAAACTAGGCAGCTGAAGGCATTGCTTCTAACTTAGAGTGATAATACTTCAAATTATTAAATAGTTGAGCTATACACAAGAAAAATCTGACACAGATTTCCTGAAGACAGATCATGACAAACCAATCTAATTTCTCTCTTTGTCAAAGTAATTTTACCTATCAGATAAGTGGGAACAAGTGGCTGTGATTACAGATCTTTATGAAAATGCAGTCAAGGAGAAGTGACTCGGTGACTCATTCTCAAGAACATTTTTTGGGGGGAAGAAGGATGTCTTGGGTAGTGTCTGGTACATTATCCCATATCAGTAGTAAGAGCTTGGCTGAAGGACTAAAGAGCACATGAATAAAATTTTTGAATGACACCACCCTGAGAAGGGTTGCAAGACTTGGGCTAAAACTACCTTTCAGAATTATCTCAGTGCCCTTGAGAAATGTTCTGAAATAAATAAATAAAAATGGAATGCAGTAAAAATCCAAGTACTGTAGTTAAAAAGGAGAACCCAAATCCTCAAGTAAAACTAAAAAAGCTGACTAAATAGTAAAGAAATGCTTCCTGATGTCCAGTCTAAACCTCCCCTGATGCAGCTTTGAACCATCCCCATGCATCATTTCAGTGGACACCAGGGAGAAGAGATCAGAGAATCACAGCATGGTTTGGGTTGGAAGGGACCTTCAGGATCATCGAGTTCCAATCCTGCTGTCATGGGCAGGGACACCTTCCACTAGACCAGGTTGCTCAGAGCTCCATCCCACCTGGCCTTGAACACTTCCAGGAATGGGGCATCCACAGCTTCTCTGGGCAGCCTGTGCCAGGGCCTCTCCATTCTCTCCACATTCCCCTCCTCAGGAAGCTGGACAGAGCAGTGAGGTCACCCTGCAGCCTCCCTGTCCCTGAACTAGACAAGCCCAAGGTCCTTAGCCACTGCTCATGGGACAGTACTTCCACCTGTCCTTCCAGCCCCTTCTCCAGCTTTGTGGGTCTCCTCTGGATGTTTTCAAGTACCTTAACATCCTTCTTAAATTGTGGAGGCCAGAACTGCACTCTGCATTCACAGTGAGGCTGCACCAAGGCTCAATACAGCAGGATAATCCCCTGTTCTGAGTGGCTGGTTATTTATTGGTGTTTGGCACACCCCAGGGTGGGGTTTGCTTCCTCACCTTCCAGGGCACACTGCTGTCAGCCAGGTGGCAGTGCTGGGAGAAGCTACAAATCTAAGTTTACATGTATGTCTCAGGTTTTTGTTTAAGTTTGTCAGGAATGTGTAACCATCCTCAGAGCCTTCAGCAAAAAATGATCTAGAATCTGCAAAAAGTATCACTGATAATTCAGATGAGCATCAGTCCTCTCAGTGAACCAGTATTGAAGTGATGTTCTTTGCTGGTTAGGATGCTCTTGCTGCTAGTTGCCATCTGCCTTGAGTCCAAGATTTCATGCTTCAGAACTTCTGTCAGTAGCTGAGTTAGCTGAAATTATCCAGCCAGACTTCAGTGCCTGTCCATTTTTTTTTGCATATCCAGACAAGCATTTGCTTCTAAACTCGTCTGTACCAACAGCTGTTGTGTTTTACCTCAGAATCAATTCTACTTTAATGAGAAACAGAGCAGTTTATTTATATGGAAATTCCTCAAGTGTAGTTTGCAATATATTCTGGTGTCTTGCAGGATTAAAGGCACACATTGTGAATATGTCTATCATTAAAAAGAAATTAAGTGCATGGTTTGATGTAGATATTACTGGTGCATTTTCCAAAAGGCGCTGCATAGAAATGTTAGATGAATGAACTGTCTTTATCTACAAAACCTTTTTTGTTTTGTTTCAGCACCAGTGTGTGTGGGCCTTTATCACATGCAAGGGGAAATCCTCTCTTGCCCAGCTGAGGAGCAGCAGCAGAACTGCCCATCCACAAATACACCAAGAAGAGGCACTTAGTGTTTCATAGCTGTAGTAAGGCCCTTTAGAGGTGCAGTTCTTCACATGATAGAGGCTTGGAATAGAATGAGATACTTGGAAGAAAGTAATGCCACTGAAATGGATTGAGCTGTGTGGTTTGTTCTGGATTTTTTTTGTAGGAAAAAATCTTCCTCTGTTCAGTCTAACTTGTAACCGTTATTGGTATTTTATAGATACAGAGCTGCCTCCTTCACAAAGCCCCCACCAAAACAAGATGTTGGCAGAACCAAGTGACTTCAAGAGATTTCCTAAGCCACAAGGATGGACTGTGACTGTAATCCACAAGAGCCCAACTCACTCTTCCAGAGGTGTTTCCTGGCTCTTACAACCACTGTGGATAACCAGAGGCCAATCTAAAGCTGTGCCAGGATGTGTTTGTGTGTGGTTGCTGTACTGAGAAGTTGTGTTTTGATTTGCACATGTCAGCTGCTGCTGTCAGTCATTTTCATGCAAGTTGTTGTCTCTACCCTGTGCAATTCCAGTGAGGTAAAACAGTTGTCAAGCAGAGCAGAATTTGGCACACCGTTTTGACCAAGCTTTATTTTAAGCTTTCCCTGTGTGCCACCTCAGTGTGGTGTCTTCATGTCATGAACACGGTTGTCTTTAGCCAAATGTAGTTGTTCAGTGCACAAACCAATTTGAGTGCAGTACCTCAATAAAATCTGGTGTTTGTGTTGTATTTTTCTTAATTTATCATTTCCCCCCACCTCTGTTTCCTCAGAAGATTTGTGTGAATCTTGAAATTATTTTGATGAGAGAATTTTCTAACAAAAGGTAAAGTTAATAAAGAATGAATTTTTGTTGGGAAGTTCAGATTTTAACAGCTGTTTTCACTGTGAATGGTATACACTGAAATGAATTGAAATAAACATCTACAATTGTTTTGCAGATTCTTCATCAAAACATGTTGGAATATTTCTTAGGAGGCAAACTAAAATTTTCCAGTAGTATTTCAGTTTGGAGCACTAATTTGTGAAGCACTGAGCTTCCTTCAGGTAATCAAAGAGCTCTAATTGCACATTTTATTTCCCCAGAAGTCTTAGGAACAACCAACACAATCTTAACTGTCATATTTCAGTTGTCAATTCTTTCAAGCTTTCAGTCTTGAAATCATGAACATTAATGATAATTATTTCTTTTTATCTTGTGAGGGTTCTTTAAGGTGAATGATCAAAAGAATTTCAAAACTGTTTAATCATGCTGTTGATATTGAGGCAGTAGATAGATTATACCTTCCATTTGCAGATGAGGCCTAAAACATTTATCTACCTTGTCAGTTTTGTCTGTGGTTATACTTCAACTTGTAAGACAAAATCCTTGTCTACTGTTTGGGAGTGACATCTTTTTGAGTGATAGTGCTTGGAATTTAAACTCTGTAGTTTTCTGGTACTGTGCATCAAAACCCCAAAGTGCTTCTGATCTCATCTGCTCTTGTGGGAAATAATACACCAGTGCCTCCCAATGAGGTAGGGAATGTGGTGTATGTTCTTCCAGTAGCTGTCTGCATATAATATCTCACTAAACTGCCATTTGCCACTGTGGACTTGAAGGAAATTGAAACCACATTGGATGCATAAAGAAAATGTTTTTATAACAACAGGACATAAACCTGATCTTCCGGCCTCATAACTTTCTTGATTGGGACTGTCAGAGAGTAGAAGGGAAAAGGATTTATGAGTTTTGCCATCTGGTTTCCTTGGAGGATACCAGCCATGAGATAAATGTTCTGGAAGCATATGCTTCATTTTGAACCACCAATAAAAAATTTATGGAAGATGAAAAAAAAAGATGATTTAAATTATTTTAACTTCATACAAATTTGAGTCAGCACTTCTTTAATTTTTAAATTCTAAAGATACTTAAAAGTAACAAGATGTACTTGATATTTTGAATGTTGCAAGATCAAAATATCTTTGATTTCTGTCTCTTGGGCAATTTCAAAATCTTTGATTCCTCAAATAACAAGGTTATTTTCCCCTCGGATACTGAGCTTTTCATTCATTTTGAGTCTCTTAAGACACCAGAGTAAGAGAATAAAAGTAAAAAACAGGATGCAGAAAGAATGGTTCCAGTTATTTTCCTGTGACCAATGCCTGTTTTTGTTTTCTGTCACTGTGTTTAGGAAAACCCATTTCTTTGCCCTTTTAGCTAGTTGTTTTGTGATTGAGGGTTTCTAAATGTCACCAAAAAGTGCCTCCAACACAGGTTTGATTAGGGAATCAGCACACTGCCCAGAACAGCTTTCAAATGTAATGTGCAGTCACAACAAGGGTGTCTCCCTGTGCTTAATAGGCATAATAATCCTTAATGTACTTGTTAGACATAGCCCTAATTTTTGCCCTGGGAACATTTTAAGCTTAAATTGCTTAAATTACCACATAAAGCAAATTCAGGGCTGCTGTGCCATCAGCCGAACAGAAGCTACTAAAACTCACAGGAGTTGCTGTGAGCATTTTTATTGTTTTGCAAAGTTGAGGAGTTTTACTAATAAGGCCAAAATAAAAATTGTGTGAAATAGACCTCTCAGACTGTGGGATGTAGAAAATGTGTTTGTGTCTGTACACACACACACACACACCAGCAGGGCAGCACGAGCAGCAGCCCCTGATGGATTTCAGTGGGACCAGGCTGGCTGATTCCCACTGGCAGTTCTGGGCCTGGCTGCTTCTTCCTTTGGAGTCACACTGGCAGAAGTGGCAGCTCACTCCAAAGTGATCTACTTTTGTCATCCCTACCATTCCCTAGATACTGCAATATTAATAAATGCCTGTTCACTTGTGTTACTTAATCTGACTTTGTGTCTAAGTAGAAAATACCTAATCAATGCTTCCACACAATCAATCAAGTATGTAATGACTTTCATACTTAACCACTTTTAAGTATAATTTCTGAAGGCTTTATCATTTGCAATTTTTAAATTAGGGAAGAAAGACTGAAGAAAAGCCACAGTTGTACTGAATGAAAATAATGCCTGTTTTAATTAATTTCCTAACATGACAAATGCTAGAGATCTTCATAATGTTCCATCCTTCAAGTTTTGGAAAAATTGAGGCAGGAAAAGCATAAAGATTCAGCCACTTTTGAGGAATAAAAATGAGAGGCTTTAAAGTTCCGTTCTGTTAGCCTGAAGCCACAGGAATCCTGTCTCTTAATGTGAAGTGAGGAATTTAAAAATTTGTCCAATATATTTTGAAGTTAGTAAAGTCATAATGTCAATTAATGAGTGTTTATGGATGATCTTGTTCTTTTCATGCTAATTTATTTTAAGGTTTAGGAATTTGGGAAAAAAAGTACATGTTTTAACTGAATAGTGGGGTAGAGATCCATTAATACTGTATTAAAAGCAGAGGATGAGAGAATTCTACAGTAGACTGGCTTTCGGAGAATCAGCTCTGAGCCAAATGAAACTATTTCTAGTTCAAAAAAAGAGACCTCTGCTACTGAGAGAAATTTAAAAAGTTGAAAACCTCATCTGAAAACCACCATCAGGATCTCTCCAAGTTCCCAAGACCATTTATTTCTGGAGCTTTGGAGCAGGTGCTGGTTTCTAGTGCTCAGTGGGATTATTGCACTTAGCATCCCTTTCCTGTCATTCTGTAGTTCCTGAGTGTGGTACACAGGTAGAGATAAGTGATTCAGATATGTGTGCAGAGTGTGTATAAGATGCCTTTGTATGGGAAGAATCTACCCAAGCATCTCTGAAATCCCTGTCTATGACCAGTATGCTGAAATTTATATTTCACATGTATGATAAACGAGCTACTTGAAAATATCTTTTTAGTCCCCTCCATTATTGCTATGATTTTTCCAATGCACAAACTGCTGAAGAGCCTTGCTTTATATACTGAGAGTACACTTCGATGGCAGCAGCAAAACAGAGTGGTGAAATTGATTAGTGGAAACAGCATAAGTACAAAGAGATGCATATAAGCACCTTTTTTTGCATCTGATGTTTCAGGATAATAAAGCTGAAGAGTATCTTATGAAACCACAGCTTCCCTTTCCCCCAGATTAAAAAGAAGCTGGTGGCAAGAGGATATTAAGGACCATGATTATTTTCTTTCCTCCATCAGCAGTGCTGAGCGTTTACCAGATGGGTCATGCAGTGTGACCTAGAGATTTTGAGGGAAAATGGGTTGTTCAGGCTTTGGTTGGCTGTGGATGAACTTCTGCAGAGGGGCATGGACTTGATGGGGCAGCATCCTCAGCCTTCTGAGCCCTCATCCAGGGAAAATCTGTATCTGTTCCAAAAGGGAGTGCAGAAGCAAGAGCCAAGGTTTGTCCCCAGAAACAGAGGAGAGTGAGCAGCTGGGTTATGAATATTTTATGTTGTCAACTCCCATGTTTACTATGACAATCTGGATTTCACAGATAACACCTTGCATTGACCTGGTCCTTTGCCATTATTGCAGCCTCTGTTCTCCCTGTTCTCTCACACAGTGTGTAGCAGGTGGAAACCCTTTAGTGTTGATGCAGGGCCAAGGGAGTACTGAAGTGACTCTGCAGTGGCTTTCATGGGACTGTGCTCCATCTGGGAAAACAGAAAAACCTTGTGGAAACCAAGCCTCGGGTTGGATCCGTCCCTGCCCAAAATTGTGACTTACTCCAAGATGTTCCTCTTGTTCCTGGCGAATGGCTACTTGTTTCTACAAACAAATGTAAGGTTAAGTATGTTTCCCTTAATGAATGTACTGAGAAATTGAATCAGTATTTTTGAATCAACCGCAGAAATTTCAGTAAATTGGATCTGCTTTTTTTACAGTGCTGAATCAAAATGTCAAACCAGCACAACTTAATTATAGGAGAGGAAATAAAACAACATGCTGAATATCAGCAAGTTATTTCAAATTGCCAATGCCATAACTACCTGTGGGAAACCAGAGCAAACAAGGCAAAGATTCAGCTGTGGGCAAATTGGCTCAGAGCAACTTGTTTGCAAAGTTTCAAAACTCAATTTTTCACCCCATCTGAGCTTTATAGACTGGCTGTACCCTTCAGTTACCTATTCTGCTAAAGAGATGTTTTAGCTGCAAAGAAGTGAGGCAAAGCAATGGAAGGATCAGTATTTGTGCATTTGGTTTTTAAAAAGGTAAAGGAACTTCTTGTTCTTTCAGTCCAATGTTGGTTTTCACGTTGTCCTTTTCAAAAAACCTCCCAAAATCCTTTCTCCAGAGAAGAAAATAATGCAACTGGGAAATTTTTCTTTGCATTTTTAAGCAGAGATGATTCCTTATTTAAATGATGTTGAGACACATGATGCAGTGACTCTAATGTCACATAAGATTGTATCTGAGTGTTTCATACAGCACGAAAAGCCGAAGATTGCAAGTGAAATACATGGCTTTATTCATGATGAAGGCAACAAATTCATAATCTCTCCACAATTAACAAGTAACTCCAAGAAATAGGTTATGTATTCATGCAATACATGTTTGGTTTTTTTTAAATAATAAGAACAATTTGAGCTACAGTTGGGAAAGCAAGTGCTGAAGTTGTTGGTTCTAATGACTAAATGTACAGAACACCTCTAAGTAATATGTTTCTCCTAAAGTTATTAGATCCTGTGATTTGTGAACATTTTGTATTTTTTATTTTCTCCATTGCCATGGAAAGGCAGGAGCTGGGAAAACAAAGGTCACAAGGGCTGGTTAAATCCTTTGGATAAAATGATTGCGAAGTGGTAACGTCCTTCAGGTCCTCACCTCCGCCCTGAGGATGAACGTACTGAGCCTGAACAGAAGCTGCTGGTACAGCTGGTACAACTCCACTGGGGTAAAGCCATGGTTTCCTTCAAGCTTTGATGAATTTTTAGGTTTGTGGTTTTGGCTCTGCCTCTTCCCTTTGCTGCTGATTAGCATGTTAATGGGTGGCAGTTGGCGTCAAGATCCCTCTGATACGTCACAACTGGAGAGCTTCTTCCACTTGAGGAAAATAATATTCCTTGCAGGTTATCAACAGGTAATGTTTCATATTTATCAGCTTGGCAACAGCAGGTAGTGTGAGGAGCCTGAAGAGTCCTCAGTGGTAGCATGTAATAAAGTCAAATAAAGTAATTTTCTAAGTGTTTCAGAATATTGCAATATCTTCAATAATAATACAAAAAAAAGAAGTTGCAAAGCACTGAGCAGTCAGTCTGTAGTGTAAGACAAGGGATCTGGAATAACACTTTAACTCACCAGCTAACAGTTAATTATGAACCAGCCAAAAATAAAACCATCACAAAACATGATGTCCTGTGCAGCTGCTTTTGGGAATAGCATAAGGAAGCATAAGATATCCCAGGATAGAGAAAAATGAAAGTGCAGAATTCTGTTTCAGTGATATAATGGGACTAAATTAAATCTGTAAGTTACTCTTGGGGAATTCAAACACCCACAGAAGGAATTCACTGGCAGATCACTGGGCTGTCTCTGAGCAGTACTCAGCATGCATTGCTTATGGCATGTGTTAACATCCAGGGAAAGGGAAACAGACAGGAGCAACAAGCATGAACAGTAAAAAGACTTTACTCCAAAAGATGGAGTTAGAAAGGACTCTGAGAACAGAAAGCTCACGGAAGGCATTGTTCTGTCTGGTCATTTACACCACAGGTGAAATGTTTGAAATTGTGAAGATATGTCCTGTCAAGGACTCTGGCCAATAGACAGCTGTGTACAGCTTCATCATAACCTGAAAAAATTTCTGTGGCTCGGGCTTGTTTCAGCAAAATGGTGAGGTGCAATGCCAGGGATAGACCATCTGTTTCCTTGTGCTATTTGAAAAGCACACAAAGAGGAGAGGAAGGACCACTAAGACGAAGCCTTTCTCCATTCAGGGCTTATTGATCCAGAGGAGATGCAGATGTGCTGCTGTAGCAAAGAATTCAGTGAGGTTGTTCCCATGTTTCCTTCTGGCAGCTGCCAGAGCTCAGGCTGCCCTGCTCAGCAGTCACCCTGTGACCTGCTGGAATGGCAGCTCACCCAGGAGCATGACACAGTCAGGTGCTCACACCCAGGCCTTCACACACTCCTGGGCTTTTTCTAGTGTCTAACATGGCAGCAGAGATGCGAGAGAAAGGTTTTTGGGAGAGTTATTTTCAGCCTTCCAGATTTCAAATTCTTCCTGTTCCTGCCTCAGGAGGAAATGGTGTTTGTGCAGGTTTCAAATCTCACAGAATAAGATGGTTCAGGAAAAAGTATTTGAAGTTTTGGATTCTGGGTCATACCTCCCCTAACATTTACACATTTCCAATTTGTTCTTCTCTTTCAGGTACACCATGTTCAGTTCAGTACCTAAAACTCTGGGGTTTGGCTGGAAAATATTAGTCTAATCCTTGGTAAGTTTCAGAATCTAAGATCATCTGAATATTTATAAGGTATATCTTGAAACAGGTTTGGAATATTAATATTTTAACAAATGTTTGTGTAACGCACAGGCTTTCCAGTCTAATGACTAGGAAGAATAGGATCCCCCAGTAGTAAAGAGACATAACAACCTTTTATAGAATAAATCTTTAGGAGGCAGGAATGCTACACATACTTAAGAAAGGAATGGCAGGGAACACCCAGAAAACCACATTTCTCTGGTAGTTAAGGAGCAGACTTCACATGTCATTAAGCATAAATTAAGCCTGACAGTTAGACCTGTGGTTATGCATTGTTTTGTGTTAATGAGAAGCATAGGTTAAAAAAGAATAGTATTTCTTAATAAAGCAAAAATATCATCACAATCTTTGTTGCTTATTTTAGCATAAGAAAATACAGCAGTTTCATGGTGCACTAACATTATTGAGACAATTTAAATATAATTTTATTTCTCTGTAGAACATAATTAACACATATCTAATATATCAAGAATGCTGTTGGATCTTGTACTAATTCAGGTGAATGCAGACTTTTGTGACATTGCTATCACAGGAGCTGCTTTGAAGGGAGGCAGTTGCTCTGCAGCTGCCAAGGCCCCATAGCTGCAGTTGCACCTTTCCTCTCTTGACACCCTTTCTGCTGCATCTCTGCAGATGATCTCTGTCAAGCTGGATCTCCCAGCAGTGATCAGGAAGCAGATCACCAGTGACAGAGATCAGGCAGGGTGGTGTGACAAGGGAGAGCTGCTCTTCCCTACACAGCAGCACCAATCTCCAGCCAGTCACAGATTTGCTGTCAAGTGTGACAAGCAGAGAACTAAACCCTCAATAAATTTGTTCAGACGTTTTATTTGCTGTTTACTGGGGCTGAACAAAATACTTAAGGACTTCCAGGCAAGCATTGCATGCCCCAGCCAAAGTAATTTCCTCCATTTTCCATAGCATTTTCAGCAGCAAAAAGTAATGAGAAATACTTGGCTACTGTGATTTTCAACTACATCTATTCAGCCTTCCAGAACTGAATGGTTTAGCTGGTTGCTGGAATACCAGAGTAAGAGTCTCTTCATCCATCAGTGCTCTGAGACCAGCCACACTGGGCTTCTGCTTCCATTGGGAGCTCTTGTAATATTCATCAAACATTTTTCAAGACTGGGTTTAAAGTCCTAGGAAAGTACACACTTGTGTCACTCCTGGACAATGCTGTATGAGCCAAGAGTGCTTTTATAAGGTCAGAGCTGAAAGCAGAAGGTGCCTGATGCTGCCCTCATATGCACTAATTAAATTGAGTCTTTCAGATTCCGTGGTGTGAAGGGCTCCAACCAATATCAGAATTAGGCCTGGAGTCTTAACTACATAATGTGATCCTTCTAAAACAGAGTTACTTGAAGTACTTTTATAAAAAGAAATAGTATTTTTGTCACAAATATTTGATTTTTCTGCCACTGTTGAAGACCCAAAGTCTCATAATTTGCAGGGAATGTAGAATTACAGTAATTTTTCATTATTTCATTTCATTATTTTCATTCAAAACTGCCTATTCATCCAAGGACATCCCTAGTACCTACTTGAAAATGGAAAGCACCTAAGATACAAGTGAACACACAGAAGAAGAGGTCCACTGTGATATTCATGGTATGTAGGTGCTTCACTGCAGTTGACTTGGGTGGCATTAGCACTGAGATGCCTCGAGACAGCCTTAGGTGCACAACTGTGTCCCTCCTGTCTCAAAGACTTCTTCAAACACTCATCTCTATGGGTGATGGGATGGTGGGGAATCAGGGGAAGATAAAGTCCCTCTAGTAGCTTGAAAAGCGGAATGTGAACACTTCTTTTAAAAGGTGCTTTTGTTGTTTTTCTGTGCCCAGACTCCCTGCTTTCAAACAGGAGTGAGTGGCTGTAGCTGTGCTGTGGTGGCAATGTTTAGTAGTCAAGTACTGTCTGTTCCAAATTGCTTTGCCCCTGAACCCAGTTATGGTTGCTAAGTGACAAAAACCTAATTGTCTCTCATGACTTTGACTAAGCCAAGCATTTAAAAGCAAGAAAGTGAAGTGCTAAGGACGATGCAGCTCTCCTGCCGTCCATAGAACAAGGCAGGTTTGGTACTAATCTGTTTTCCAGAGCAGACAGAGGTGTTTGTTTGCTGTTCTTCTCCACTAACTTTATTATTCCCGGTGGTATTATGGAGAATTACATTAATTGCTATGGTAATCGTAACAGGAAGCGATTACTTTCAACAAACAGCAATTACTTCACCTTCCCAAATTTGTTTCTGGCCACACCTGGCCTTAATCCCAGATTTATAACAAGCATTTTCTGGAAATTAAAAAAGGAAAGATACTGCATGCTCGTTGGTAGAGAGGGTGTGCAAATCTGCAAGTTAGGGATCTTATCCACAGCCAAACCCCAAGAACAAAAACACACACCTAAAAATCTCATTACTTTTGTTACCATCTCATGTAAGCATCTCACTAGGGGTGGTTTAGGACTTCTTTTACTTGTGGTTGGTAATTGGTGTAGACAAAAATATTAAATAAATATAAAATACTTGAGAAAAGGAAGTAAAGTAAAGCTGGAACCATCTTGGTTTCACTTAAAATAATCCATGATGTTCTTACTTTCTTATCTAAGGACTTTAAAGAAGGCACCTATGTGAATATAGATTTAGAAGATATTAGGATAAAAAACATTACAGGACATGTGTTTGCTGTGTTAACATTTGATTGTTACTGGCCAAATTGATTAAATACTGTGGCATTAACAGTACTAAAGTGTTACTGAATGCCTCACAAAAGCATTGAATTATATCTCAAGATCAAATGCCTTAAGTTAATAATGTGTATAATAGCTTTCCCCTGTATTTCTTTTGTTTTATAAGCAATGTGTCTTACCCAGTAGTATTTCATAAATTGTTCTGGCTTTTTTTAAACCTCTGTGCCTGACCTAGGTTGAAAACTTTTGTTGATAAACAGCTCCAGTAGTGTTTGCTATTCAAAGCAGCTTTCCTCAACATCACTAATATTCATTAAACCCTTCTGAATGAGAACCCCCCCAAAGTACTAATTATCAAGATGCTGTGCAGCTCACATAAGTAAACTGAGAAACATTTAGTTCTTGTTTTTACTTGGAAAGATTGATGTAATTTTCTGCTCTGTGCTTTCCAGGGCAAGGCCAGCCCTGGAAAATACCCAGGGGCACATTGGCAGGGGATTTTGTCTAGGCAGGATGAAGGTGGAGGTGGAGGATCGATAGGAATCGTGCCCTGTTTCCCACCTATCTCCCACTTTTAGAAGTGTTCTCCATGGACTCCAGAGCAGTACAATCCACAGCTGGGGCCTGCAGTCAGCACTGCAGGCTAAGGAAAATGAAAGGAAGCTGCCACTCATTTGGCTCACTAAAACTTCCTGTATACACGTGGTCCCCCAGGTTTGGTTTGCCATGGCAAAAAAGTGCATCCCAAATCCATAAGTTGTATTTCATCCTTGTAGCAACTCTGTTTTCTCTGGAGAAAGAGCTCTACAGTGCTAAATAATGTTGATGTTTTCCAGTGCTCCTTATTTCTCGTGTAATGATTTATGGTCCTGGGCCTGATAGGCAGAATAAGTAGATTCCCTGGGAGTTTTCTGGATGGGAACATTTGCCAAGCCCTGAGCAGCACAACTCATAACAGCACGTTAAGGCCATATTTGCTTTTAATCTCTGCTTCACTCTGTGTGCCAGCATTTTGAGGAATAATTGACATTACCTTGAATCCGATGGTCTGCCTACACTTTTTAACGAGCAGACATGATCTCACTCTGCTTGCTAGGAAAATATCATCTCCAAACAACGGGCTAGCAAAGCCCTGAGTCTGGGCTGATATCTGCATTTGCTCAACTTCAGGACTGTGCTGTATGGCTCACAGCCAGCCTGAAACACAAGCTGGGAGAGCTCAGGAGAGAGCAGGAGAAAAGAAAAGAAAGGTGGAGTGGTCTTAAGGAAGTTGAAGCAAGGTTTATAAAATAGACTGTAACCTACTTGTCCATCAGACCATATGAATTAAGCACTTTGCTGCATCTCCAGATACCTGGACATAATTGAAAAATCTTTCTTTGTGTGAATTAATGTGCTTGGAGTCAGAATTCTTCTTGCTGGGTGCTTTCTTTAAATGAAATATAACCTAATTATGCATACCAATTATCAAGGAATGTGTATCATAACTCCCTCAGCACAATTCCAGAATATAATCCCAATGTCTTAGTGTTTGGTCTAGTACAATGCTGCAAGTTTGAACACCATGTGATTTTTAAGCCATGCAAAAATTATGTGAACTGCCATTGTACACCTCTTGTATTCCAATACCCAGTTTTCAAATAGCTGTTCAGTTTTCCAGCTTTATTTATGTGACTCAGAAGGACAAAGGACTGCACTAAAACAGTTTTTCCAAAAAAGACATTTCATTAAAACCTGGCATTCAGGTGCTAAAGAATTCCCCAGTGGCCCTATGAAAACTGAAGAGTGTTGAGGGATATTAATGTCGTGCTAAGCCATATCTGCCTCTGCCTTCCAAATTAGAAACAATCAGAATTAGCTGAGAAAAAAAATCTCTTCAGCAGTCAAATCAAATTTTAAAAGATACAAAATTATTAGGGTGAGGTAAATTCATGGGGAATGTGGAGGGCAGCTGGAAATGTGAATTAATCAGCAATATGGATATGGAGATCATGAAAACCAAATTGTTCAGGAATATTGTAGCAACGTTGTTTTGTTTTATTCGTCTTCCCAGACAATTAACAATTTGGATTGTCTCTATTTTACCATTGATTAAAAAGCTGAAAAACCCATTCTGGTGTGCCAGAGGATTACAAGAAGAAGGTATCCAAGTGTACAGCCTGGGCACTGCCACTCACCACAGACAGCTGCTCTCCTCTTGCCTCCCTCAATACACCAGGCCACTGGCTCTTGGTGCCTAAATTCTGCATGTTTGCTTGGGTTTTTAATGAACATTGCAGTCTTCATCACCAGGAAGAAATAAAGAACTTGAAGCACAAATAATAGGTAAGGTACTATATCTGGTATTTCAGAGCGAGACAGAGAGTAGGCTGCTTTATTACTGAATTAACAAAAGCAGTTCTAATTAACAGGATGCTAATGGATCTGCCAGATTATGTACAGACCACGTGCAGTCCTCCTATGGAACTGAACCAGCACCCTCCAAAGGGAGAGCTGTTGCAAGTTATGCTAAAAATGTGACCATCTTTAATGCTGGGCATAAAATTCTTATCCAGAGGCACAAGAAGGCTCATGATAGTGGATGACTACATCCACTGGAACAAACCTCTGCCTCTGATCCTTTCAGATAATCCAGAATCTTAGTGGAAGAAGAAAGCAGATCGTTTCAGTAGCCAAACAGTATAAATTATAATAAATTATCCTTTGAACAAGCTACTGATCCTCAATGTGTATATGTACATTTTGGGAATATGGGAATTTTAAAAATGCTTCCTAAGTGTATATCAAGACACCACTAAAGTGCTTTCATCTTCATTTTATGCAATGCAAATTTAATTCTCTTTTGCTACTCATATTCCCAGTTTAAGTGAATCAAAAAACAACTTAGACTTTTAAAAATTATAGTATTAGCATGAAGAACAATAGACATCTTTCTTTTGGCACCATGGGAAGGCTGCAAAAACAATTTCTTTAAAGAAAAGCCATAAATGCCATTAATCTAAATTACCAGGGAGCAGATGCAGAGACTAGCTGACAAATAATTTGCTGCTATAAAATAAAGCATCCTTTTATGCAAATGAGCATCAGTGATACTGGGATAGGTAAGGACAAATTAGGAAGCTTAGGAGCCAAGTTCACTATTCTGGTTTATTTAGCATGATTTCTGTGACTTTTAGCTATTTCATCCTGTCCATGTGGTAACTTCATTATACATTCCTGCTCCCAGTCTCTTCCAGGTTCCCTTGCCTTACCACCTTCTTTTGGCATGAGGCTTGCACCAGCCATGGTACTTCAGCAATGTGTCCTCCCTCCCTCCCTCCCATCACAGCCCATGGGCTTCTAGCACCACTCCCCTTCTGTGCTCCTATGAGGTGGAATCATACACCATTCAGGATTTTTAAAAAAATGAAGGATTAACAAAGCCAGTTTTAAGTTCATGTCAGCCATATCTCCCCACCCAATCCACTCCACCCAAACCAAACCCTGCTGCACAAGCAAAATGGGTACAACACAGCAAATATATGTTAAAGGCAGCATCTCTCCCAGCATCAGGTGGGGCCTATAACACATGGCTTTCCATTCTGGATTCCTCTAAAAGTCCTGCAAAGCAACTGCAGCTTACAACTGCTGCTACAATTAGTCTCTCATTTTTAAAGGGGTTTTTCTCCTTCATTGCTATTTGGTAGCAATGGTGTTAATTGATAGAGACCCCTTGCAGACTGCAGTTCTACTTAAGGATTGCTGTGGATTGTCACAGGAGCAGAGCACTGGATAGGAGTAGGGTTCTGCATATGTTTCTCTTGTTAAAAGCAAAAGCCAGTCAAGGGAGGTACCAGCCCAAAATGAGTTTTATACTGCAGTGTAGATGGGTGGAGCAGGAGATGCTCTTTCAAACTAGCAATTGAGGAAGGACAAGGACAAATGTGAACTTCCTGGCAGCCTGCCTGTGCGTGGTTCAGTGTTCATTTCAAGCATCAGGACTGCTGAATCCTGTGTTGCTGGATTCAGAAATCCTGAACCCATGCAAAAGTTTAGTTCAATCCAGCAGCTACCCCAGCGTGCCCACTGCCGAGTGCTTTGTAGGAAGGAGCCTAAATAAAACAGTAGTAGAGGGCTAGGGAAGAATAACAATGTGCCAATGGGGAAAGAAGTTTCTTTAAGCTTCCCAGATTCTTCCTGAAAGCAAGAATTCTTGCTTATGTCTTGTAAAACCAAGCAAATCTTTTAAAAGCAAAGCAGGACAGGTACAGCTGCAAAGAGTATGTCTGCCTCACCCTCTTTTTAACAATCTAAAATTTAGCTGGTTTCAGCTGTTTGTCCACACTTCTCCAGCCAGTGGAAATAATAGACAGCAACCAGCACTTGGCTATTCCTCCTGGCTCAGGAGAAAGATTCCACCCTGCAGCAACCTGTGTTCCTGCTATTTGCTTTTGGAAAGGACCCAGGTGCCTGTCTTGGAGTAGAGATCTGCCTTTCAGATATTTATAGGCAGGAGAGAGGGATCCCAAATGGAAAGACTGTGAAAAGCAAAGAGATTCATAAAGAGTTTTGTCCATCTCTCACAGTTCCCACAGTTGTTTATGGAAAATATCAATTGGAGATCAACACATAATTTGATGAATAAACTATCTCAGCAGAAAACAGAGAAGCAAACATCCATTGGTACTGAGATGAGTAAGCAAGGATCCAAAACTGCCCATCATGAAAGCTGGTGGTAGCTTTGCCTCAGGATGCTCTCTTTGCTCCTACAGCTCTCCAACAAAGCCTCCAACATTTGCAGAGTACCAGGAGAGAGGTGACTCTGGTATGTGGGTGCATCTCTAAGTGAGAGCAGCAGGGTGAAGACATTTAATATTTAGTCATAACTTGGGTGTGACATCCTAGCAGAGCTGTGGATGGCACCCCTGCATAGAATTAAAGAACCATTTAGGTTGGAAAAGACCTTTATGGTCATCAAATCCAACCATTAACCCAACACTGCTGAGTCCATCCTTAAACCATGTCTCTAAGTGCAACATCTGCACATCTTCTGTGAAAATCTATTGATAAGGAGTTGATTCAGACATTGCATTGATTAAACTAGTCTGAATGGAAGAAAAGCACTAAACTATTTATTGATTGCTAAAAAACATGCTAAAAGGAAAAAAAAACAAATATGAAAACCAGTTATTTACTTAGAATATGAAAAGTATAGACAAACTTGCTTTATTACCTTTTCCTCTGAAGTGTCTCTCTTACCTGGCAATGGTTTGAACATGTCAGGAGTTTATGATGCTTTAAAGAGTGGTTAGGAAATGCAAAGAGTGTGTAAAAAGCAATGTAATGATCTGCTTGAACATAGAATATTTCATTTTCTAACAGGCAAATTCTGCTCTGATTTTGATGAGAGCAAAGATGTCCTGCTTCACTGAGTTTCTTTTACTAGCTCTTATCCATGGGAAAAGGACATTTTAATTTATAGCTGTATATTACATTTATTCTTACACACCATTTGCAGTTTTCACTGCTTCTCATTGGCAAGTATTCCTCTTGAAAGGAATGGATCAAACAAGTTACTGGACAGCATTCACGATGAATCCTTCCTCCTTTTCCTTTAGGATAATCCTGAAGTCCAAATTCTGAGAACTAGAAATGGTTCAATACTTTTTAAATAGCTCTCTATGTGAGGGTTAATTACATTCCTTCAGGTAGCCAGATATTCCTAGAGAGAAAATCTTTGAGTAAAGACATCTGGCTCGGATTTTGGAGTACACAGACAAGTAATATCACAGAATAAAAGATTGTAACTGATGTGGGCATTCTTCCCAGCCAGATTTGACTCTTGCATTTAAAATGCATTGAGTTTGTCTTTTCTGATGGCTGAATTCTAAATTGTAGCACAATGTGAGCCAGATTCCTTATGTCAGAGACTGGGTTTGAATGAAGTAGGGGGATCAGCATTCATTGTGTAGTTTATAGATACTTACTGAAACTATCACTTTGTCTTGAATAATTCAAGATTTGAAGCAAGCAAATAATTTTCTAAAGCCCGGGATGAAAATGAATAATGTGTTTACTGTAAAGCCTAATCTCAAAGAGGCAGCACCATGAACAAGCTTAATCAGACTGTGGTGAAACCTGAGCTGGGGCAGGTTACTCTACAAAACCTTACTGCTCTGAAGGGCTTGGCCACCTCAGCTCTGCAGGCCAGCACGGTCTGAGATGGCCATGAGAAGTCCTGAGATGGACAAATGAAAAATCCTGATTGTGTTGGGACTAATCCAAATTCCTGCCTCAAAAACCTTTGGAAATGGGGATTGACTACTGTAGCAGCTGCAAAGGTGGAGCCAGTTCCATATGAGTTGTTCTTTGGGAAACACACATATAGTAATAAGCACAAGAAATAAATGAGATCTGGAAAGAATAATCGAGGGGGTTTCCAGATTTTAGAATGCAAAACTTGCTGCTTCAGTTGAATTCCTGGTTAAGACACAGCTGCTGTGGGAGTACGTGCAGCACATTCAATTTGAAAATATTCCCAGAACTTCCTCGCTGCAGATAGAACTTGCTCAAATAAGCAAAGAAATATATTTAATTCTTTAAATCTCAAAGGGTTGCTTTGTTTGCCACAGATGTCACCCACAGCAAACATTTTTAATTAATGGCTCTCTAGCAGTCATGTTACCTTTCTCACTTGCCTGACTTTGAGGACAGCTAATTTCTGTGTTTATCTGTTCTACTTGGCATGTACATGATGTGCTAATGAAGAGAGAGAGAACAATAATGATGCTTAACACTTATACGGTATTTATTCCATTTTACTGCATAAATATTAATTGTGAATCTTCACAAAAGCCCCAAGGAATAGATTAATACTATTATCTTTCTATTTAGAGAAATAGAATCAGAGGTGAAAGACTATGAAAAGGAAATAGAAGTGCACAGATGTACTCTTTGAAGCTTTTTATAGCTTATGAAAGAGGCCTGTAGATGTTGTTTATAAATCTGATTACAGTTTATATTTAGGTGTTATGGGAATAGGAAATCTTGCCTTTCTCCCTTTTTCCTGGGAACCTGACAAACGAGGAGCAGAAACGTCCTTAGAAATTAACCAAAAGAGGAAAAAATGACACCATCAGGGACGACTTTTCTTCCAAAGGTTTTATTTCAACAGGCATTAAAATAGTAGAGACTTGGAAACAAAATGAATAAAAGTCACTTATCTCAGTTAGGCACTGTTTTCCTGCCAGGCTGCTTTCTCCAGCAGAAATCCCCCTGCTCCTCCATGCCCTGCCCTGCTGCACTGCTGTCTGGGCTGCTTTTGTGTCACTGCAGGTCCCCACACCACAGTCCTTGCACTTGTCTCTTGAACCTAAAATGGACAAGAAAAAGGACACCTTGTTTTGGACAGATGATAAACACTGGCTGTTCTATCATCCACCTTATGAAAAACTCTCCAGGACTTCTTTAGTAACATTGAATATATTTAGTTCCAAAGAATAGAAATTAATCTCTTCAACAATTAAGGCACTTGATTCTATGATAGCATTATTATCCTTGAAGAAACACAATCCATAAATGATTTTTATTGCTTGTATTCCTTGAAAGATGCTTTTGCCCTTTCAAAACAGAGACATTATGTTCTCAAAATCCATTTCCAATTGAAAAGCCTCCCACTGCCTACATGCAGGTGTGGATGTTTTCTGATTACTGCTAATCAAACTTCAGGGTTGCTGCATTTCCCGTGCAAGGGAGAGCAGGATGAACGCATGTTAATGAAAGAGAGGAAGCAACATTAGTCTCAGGGATTAAAACAGATGGGTTTGCTCTGACATCCATTGAATTTGCAGAGAGGGAGCAAACATTTATTTTAGATAGAACATGCTCAATTAGATGTAATGTTTTTATATACAGAGTATATTATGAAAAATATGTTTATATCCTTTGGGATGGCTGCTCTGCAAGCTGAGGTACAAATGAACCCACATCAGTTTCTCTCCTCATTGCGTGAAGGGCAGCGCTGCAGCTTTTTGTGGCTTGGCTTGGGAATGGCACTTGGGGCCAAACCTGCAGCACAGAATGGCCAGGAAAGGAGGCAGGAGACACTTGGTGAGTTCTGGCTTTGCACAGCAGGGCAGCAGCCAGTCCACAGCTCTCCAGATGCTTTATCAGCACACCCATGTAGGGGTGAGCCCACAGGTTTTGTCAAAGCTCAGGCTTAAACATTTCAGTGGTTTATCAGAACCACAGCTAAAGACACACTAAAAAAAACAGAACACATACATTTTAGTTAGTTAGGCCTGGTTTCAACAAGTTTTTCAGGATTTTCTTCCAAAATACCACAACCTATAAGGTGACTTAGAATTTCCAAAGCTGAAAGTGGTGCCGATGACTCCGTCCTCTGCTTTGAACATCAATCCCTGTTTGTACTCCAGGTTTATTGGAGTAGCCTCCTGACTACAGATTTTCCTCCCTGGAGCCTTTTCTCTGAGATACCGAGAAAATGTAAAAGTAGTACTTTGACCTCATAGTTAGAGATGACTTCTTCAAATCTTCTTTGTGTTCCTTAGTTAACACATTTCTACTTTTGTCCTCAGGACTGCCATAGGTACTTTACAGACCGTGTACTGTGAGAAGCTGTGGTTGTGCTGACACCTTTGTAGAGTTGTGGCTTCCAGCTCGTTGTGAACTTGGCAGTGAGTCTCTGCTGGTGGTTTTGCTGCCTGTGTTAGGTAAGTGCCTTTTCTCAGTTCGTGTTCCTCAGTCCAGCTACTGTCTGGTACTCCTGCTGCCACAGACATTTAATGTGCATAACGCAGTGTGTGACCAGAGCCACTTGGAAAGTTCCTTGTTTTCAATAACAAAATGTACCCTGTTCTCATGTAGCTGTTGCAGCAAATGTTGCAGTTAATTTCTTTTAGTGGATTTTGCCACTCTATGATGAGCAGCTGTTTGGGGCAGACTGCAGCTGTGCAAATGTGCACTCACTGGCCCAGTAGAGCCAGGGCAGTGTGTGACTCCTGTCATGTCTGCAGCCTCCTCTGACAGAATTTTTGCTCTGACCAGCTTAATTCTTTGTACTCTTTGCTTCCTGAAGGAAAGCAGTGAAATTACTTGAAGTGGCATCCCAATAAATTTTCATCTCAGTAAATTAAACCACGAGTGATTACAAGACAAAGAGGCTCCTAGTGACTCAGGCTGTTTCTTTTGATTTCTTTTTAATTATTATTTTATTTTAACAAAGACACCTGCACAAACCATTGTACTTAAAATTGTTCACTTGACCCAAACCACCCCCGTTCAATCTCCTGGCAATCAGAGGAAACACAAACCCCCTCAATGCAATTTTGTTGTCTTAAGTGAGCAAATGCAAAGTGTACTGTGACAGTAGGGGCAAATTGAACCTCACTGCATCTTCTGGCTACTTGGAACCATTCACAGGCAAAAACCTTTCTAAACCTTTCTCTCCTTTGCAGACCTCCACATACTTTTGGGAAAAGGGCCTTCCCAGAAGGGCCTGGTAATTGGCTATGAGTTTCCAGGAGTCAATAAAAGCAGGTGGATGGGGCTGATCTCTTGTATGAACCCATCAGTTTTTGACAGACAGGCTTAAGGCAGAGACTAAAAACATGTTATAAAACCCTGGGATCCTAGCAAGTATGAAGAACATTGTTGTCTCATCCCTTTGCTTTTTAATGGAGATTGCTCCCTCTAATACATATGAACATACTGATTTCTCTTTTGAGTCAATGATAAAATGTGTTTCTGCAGCTTTGCTTTTCATTGGGCTGCATTTGTAACTGGTGCCAATAAATCATGATCTAAATGAGAGCAGTGGTCTGTTCCCCCTGGTGTTCCCACTGGGGCCATTGGTCTCTTACATCCACAGGGACCAGCCCATTGTCAGAAATGGTCCCTAAAAGTCCTGCTGTACTTGAGAGGTCCCTGCCAAGGGGTTTAGGAGCTACAGAGATCCTGGCAATCCTTCCTAGTGTTTGCTGGAGCTACCAAGCCAGCACTTGGAATTTTAAATTGTGAGCTCCACGACCTGAGGGATGCAGGGAATATTAATTCTGTTATACATAGGACTGAAACCTTTCTGGGGAAGGTGATAAGGCAGCCCTGACCTGATAAGGGCAGGTCAGAGTTTTAATGCAAAAAGGAAATGGCAGACTGTGCAAATGGGATCTGGTGTTTTATTCCATGGGAATCTAAGAAAATTGTTCAGTGAAAGTGGTTTGAGGCCTTCTGCTAAATGAGGTGCTTGAAAGAAAATGAACTGAATCCTTGGGTCACACCAGGAGCCTTTTTACTGGGCTGGCTGGGTGGGTGAGTTCGGTTTTCACATGGCTTTCACTGGGTTTCCTCTGATTTCCTTTGTCTGAAATGGAACTTTTTGGCAGACATAAAGATCTATGGATCAATCTTTGCAAAGGACAATGTATCTTTCTACATTGCATCTCATCAGACAAACTTTCAGCGGCACAGTTACCAGATGAGGACTGGAAAACCATGTCAGGCTGCTTATTCAGATCAACAATTCTGGTTTTCAGCTTTGCTTCCCAGGGAGGTGACAGAGCAGGGCTGTCTGTGCCAGCAATGGACAAGCTGCCTTGGATCCTCTTTTCTGGGGAACTGGACCACAGCCATTGGAGAGCTTTCATTTTTCAGTAAAAGTATTTTAAATAAAATCAGGATTTAGTGCACATTAGAGCACCTTTACTAGGACAGAAGCTGGGAGCAGCAGGTTTCCACTATTTGCCTTTCCTCTAATTCCAGTTACTATTCAGCTGTCTGGGACTTCTGATACAATCTTAGTATTGGCATGAAAATAGCAGCATATCACATGGCAGGTAAATCTCTTTTCTTATCAATAAATAAAGCAATTCATTTCTTGCATATTATTGCAATGGCAGCACTAACAACAGAACCTGAAGAGCAGTTACACTTTGACACAGCTGAAAGATAAATCTGGGATGATCCTTATCTCTAGCACCAGAAGCTACTGTCATTTATTCTGCCTCTCTACCTCATTGCAATGAACTGCTTTTTTTACAGTGACCCCTTGCTAGGCATCTTCTCTGATGCTGAAGAATCACATCTTCTCTGCACCTCCCAGAGTGCTGAAAGGACTCTCGTTCTTCACCTGGTTGTAAACAATACCCTGCTGCAGTCAACTTGAACTAAATAAGTGCTTGAGGGCCTAAGGAGACCTTAGACTGCTGGGGCTCCTTCTTCTGTGTTGCTGGGTTGTACCTGCTTGCTTTAATATTGTTCTTTTACAACATTGTGCTTGTGGTGATTGAGGAAATCGAGGGAGCTGCTGGAAAGCTTGGTAAACACAGGAAAAAATTGCATGCAGTGACTGAAGTCTCTGGTAGAGGTTAAACAGACAGCTCTTAGTTAAAATAAATACAGATAATTCTGGCTTGAGACAGAGAAACAGACTGTGGAACTGCAAGGCCCCTTATAGCTCATTTTCAATTCAGGTCACACAGGCTCAGCAAACCACCCTGCTAATCACCTTCCCTCTGTCCCTGAGCTAGGCAGGAACACTGCAAATTCCTGTACAACAACTAAACCCTGAGTGCAGCTTCTGCACCAGTGCTTCCCGTGTTCCTCCTCCACAGGCTGCCTTCTCTGCCCTCTGAGCCTTTCTGGTGGGCAAAGCCAGCAGCCCTGCTTACAAAGATGGGATTGATCTGCCTGTGCACCAGGCATGTCCCTGGATTCTCACATTTTATCATATCACAGAAAACACGAGAGAAATAATAAAAGCAGGAGAGCCTTTCTGTATTTGTAACTTTTCCTCTTTTTCTCCCAACCCCAAATTAGTGGTGTCCTTACTAATTTTGTGTTACAAGTCACCTTAAGTCCTTACCAGGTTCCCACCTACCTAGTGTACAACTCTTCATCCACTCACATTTATTGCTTCATTTTCTCGGCTTCTGTCTGAGGTGCAGTTGTTTCTGTTCATCTGAGGGACCTGTGTTCTTGCTTTCCTCTTCTGCCTATTTCATCACATTGGTCTCCAGTTTCCACAGAATCTGCAAGCCTCACCTTGCCCTTGGAGTCATGGTCCCTTTGTTGCATTTCAGGACTACAGAAGAACATTAGTTTGCTCCAGGCATTTAAGTAGAGAAAAAGATGTATTTGATTCCGTCCACAGAAGCATAATTTAAATGAGAGCAGCCTCAGACTATGGAAGGGCTACAGAGAGCAGGTTGTTGTGCAAAGGTCACTGTGTGGAAGCTTTAATGGAACAGTTTCATGGAGCACAAAATGGCAAAAGAAGGCAGGACCTTGAGATCTCGAGAGGAGTCAGGACTATTCTAATTCCTCTAAAGCAAAAGCAACAATGTTCTTAATATAGAAAGCCAGCAAGATTAAGAGACCCTGCTGAGAGCTCCCAGACACTAGCTGTGCCTGCAGTGAGCTGCCCTCCTGTTAGCATGAGGCTGGCTTGCACCTTGTGCCTTGTGAGGCACTGCTGCTGGTGTGGCTAAAAGGAAATAAATACCTGTGGCTGGAGCAGCTGAAGGTGGCCTGTGCTGTTTCCTGTGCAGAAGGGCTGAGAGACAAGCCCCAAAGCCCAGCCCCTGTTAGCACTTCTCTGAGAAGGCAGCGGCCAGCAGGAATACAGAGATCACCTGGAGCAGCACCTGGAAGGGAAGGGTGCAGCAGGGCAAAAGGACCTGACTCCATTCAGTGGTGTTACTTGGAGCTGGTGCCTACCAGAAACCTGTCCAGTTGTGTTCCCATTGCTCCTGAAGGAATGAAAGAAAAACAGAGCAATGTTTTCATCCTGTGCCCAAATGCCAACTATTAGAGGCCAGCACTGGTAGCCAAGGGAACAATCCTCCCACAGGAAAATAAGAAAAGCACAGCTGAGCAGCATGTAGAGAGGACAGACAACAAAAGGCTCATCTGATCCTGAGAACATTTGGGTTTTGTAGTGGGGTTAGGGTTGTTTCTTTTTTTTTTTTTTTTTTCACTAGAGATGTCTAATTCTAATCTTTTATCCATTCAGAGCACTCAGACTGCCTGCAATCCAAAGTGCTGGGGTACTCTTCAGCCTTTAATGCGTTCTCAAAAATCTTCAAACAGCTACTGCAATCCCATCAAGTAAATGCACAGCTGGGTCTGAGCTCAAAAACTTCCTCATTTTCCAAAACTCTGACCTGTTTCTTTGAGTGTGTGCACTCACCCACCAGTTCAGCCCTGGGTACAGATGGGAAGTGAAGAAGTCTGTGAGGAAAGGCTGCATTTCTGTCCCAGCCCTTGCCTCATCTGCCCCAAAGAGAGTTTAAGCCTGGCCCTTATTTAATAAATGCCCATCAACACCCATGTGTTGGTGCCATAGATTCATATTCCTGCCTGGAGCTTCACTCCATATGGATTGCAGGGTTAATTAATGGGGGAGATCTTGGATTGTGAAAGATTTCTGCTTCAGGTTGTCCAGACACCTTAGAGATATCTGAGGGCTAATTTGATCTGATTTGGGATTCTATTCCAGAAAATACCTGATCTGAATATGCCATCATCTGGATCTGGTTCCTTCATTAAATTAGGATTGAGATGATTTCCTTTAGGAACATGCATAGCTGGAAAAAACGATCATCTGTTTATCTCCAGAGCTAAACAAGGTAGTCCAGCATCTCTAAGAAGTCCTCCCAGGCTCCCTGTTGCACACAGTGTAACTGTAGCTCTTGCTGCACTCTGGAGATATCAGGGGAAAAAGCAGTTTGATATGACCCTTTCCTGGTGTGAAGAGATGCTTCAATGCCCAAATTAAATTACTTGTCCTTTTGGTTTACTGCCTGAGCAGTGAGAAAAAATAGAATTCGCTTCAAATTAATTAATCATATGCTCTAATTTTGTATAAGGACAAGTAGGTTCTAGCTAGAAATAATTCCTCTCCTATGCAATTTATTCCTGATCATTTCTGTTGTGAAGCCGCCCTTCTTTTCAGCCTCTATTATTTTAAAAGATTCTGTTTTTCTTCACCAGCTCTGCTATGAGCTCTTGGAGTGTTTGGGCCAAGCTGAGTTACACTCCAGCAAGCCCCCTAAAGTAATCACACAGGTCCCAGGTGGGGGAAGCTGATGCTTGATGTGCTGCAGGAGGTGTGCAGAGTCCCTTTGGCTTTAACTGGATTCATAGGCTGAGCAGGATTGCACATAGCAGGTTCTAACAAGAAACAGCATTTATGTTTGTCACTTATTAGTTCAAGCCTCCAAGCACAGACAGTACTCGATCAATTCCCCTCCACACGTTCATCTGATCCATTTGCAGTGGCAGGACAAAAGGAGAGAAGTAGCCCATATCCTGGACTGCACATGGACCTTTCTGAAAGAAAATTTTCAAGCATGAACTTCAATGTAATTACTTTTCAAGGGTGCATTTGTTTCCCAGCCTCACAATATCTCTGGTTCAGCCTAGTGGACAGGAACTGAATCACAAAGCTTTGTTCTTTCACACTTTACACATCAAAAGAGGTTACCAACTTTCTTTCTGTCACCCTCTGTATGCCCCCAGCAACATTAGTGCCTTTTGAGAGCTTCAAGTGAGGTGTGAGCAGCCTGGACTTGCAGCCCTTGAGCAGAGTGAGCAGCAGGCTCCTGAGCACCAGGTGTCCTGGCTTGCCTCTGGGTGCCATTTTCCCAGGTCCTGTGCATGATGCTGGAATTGCACCCTGGCACAGCACCTTGCCTTTGGCTCTCTAGGGGAGAACATTTTGACTGGAGCTTCAAAGATACGAAACTTTTCCACAGTTTGGCTCAAAGCTCTCATTGATTGTTGTAATGTATCTACCTGTGGGATGACAGCAAGTATTCTGGGTCAGTACTGAAAAATGCAGGGGGAAAATAGTCAAGTGGAGGAAATCAAGTGGAGGTTACTTATTTACTCAAATCATAGAGCAAAACTCTTTGTTGAAATTGTTCCCCAAAGATTATAATGGGGTAAATAGTACATATTTCCAGGGCTCTGCTGTATAAATATCGCCTTAGGTTTCAACTTGTAACTGACCAATACGTAAAGCAAAATTATCTTTCATTTGAAAGGACTGAAAGCTTCAAATTCGTATCTAAAGGGTACAGGTACTGCATAAGAAAATACTCTCTGACCATAGGCTTTAGTTTGACACACATATCAGGATGGCATTAGATTAGGAAAGAAAGGTCATAGAGAATTAGAACCAGTCACTAGAGATCACTTATCTCCTGCAATTTATAGAACTATATTAACTAGCTGTTGATTTGTGTTGCAGTTTAAACCATCAGTGGATCAGCACTGTCACTACAGTGTGATAGTGTGATCTGGAAATGTCCATACCCTGCTGTGGGAGCAATGAACAGAACAGCCAGCAAACATCACACTTGGGCATTTCATCCTGCAGTAGACAGAAAACAGATATTATCAAACTAGGTACACTGCAGAGATGTTTTGGTTAAGTGTTAAAGGGTGTGAGAAGTTTTTACTCTTTGCTGTAGTGAAACCTTTGTGCTGCTCCTACAGAAACCTTCACTTGTATTGAATTTTTCACATATTCTGTGGCTTTTGTAACCATGTCAGTCCCTGGCATCTTCTGGTATCAACCCCTGAGTTTCGAGGAACATATAAAACTTACAAAACCCAGCAGAAAAGAATTTAGAATAAGCTCAGGATTTCAAAAATATCTAAAGCTTTTTACCTCAAATGATATATAATCTCTCTGAGGGCCACTGTCTGTTCATGAATACCACAGTGTGTGAGCTGCCAGTCTGAGGCAAGTCTGGGTCCCTGTGACAGCTGATGTCACTCTACCTCAGCCTCCCTGACAAGTAAAATACTTTATATTGCCTTTGTGTCAGCTGCAGAACAAATAAGTAAAACAGTGGTGTGGAGAAAACATTTCACTTAAGAAGGCACAGAAAATAACTTCCCTGAAGGGCTGCTTGCAGTGTTGACAATGGCACAGCTTCTTATTTTCTCTTCAGCCATTATTGATAACACTTGTGCTGAGATGGCTATCACATCTCTCTGGAATAATACTCCATAAATATTACCAGAATGGCAGTCAGAGGCCAGTTTCCCATCTTAGTGTTTCTTGGCTTGTAAAGTGTTGACAAGTCCTTGCCTTGCTAAATATAATTTGGAGAATAATCAGTTTGGGCCCCTACTGGTGTTGTGTGACCTGGCACGAGTCAGTAGCTGTTCAGTACCTTGTGCTCCTGTCCTGAGCTACAGACATAATCCAGGTTTCCTTCTCAGGAGTTTGCAGAACAGGTTTTTGCAAAGCAACAAGAGTTTCCTGGGCAGGAAGCTCCATAGGAACATGGTGTTCTTCCAGTGGCAGGAGAGCTGGAAGGAAACCAGCTCACTTCTTTTCAGTGATTTGGGTGAGAAAATGAAATGTTCACACCAGGCCATTATGTGTCAAAAGAGGACTGTCAGAATAAGGAGCTTCTAACATATATTCAGGTTATCCTCATCTTCAAGTTATGAAGTTACATCACAGCCAAACAATGAGCATTTTTCTCTGGTGGCTTTCTTGCCCCAGCTCTGTATGGAATGGCTCTCTGAGCTGAAAAGGACTTGGTGAAGTGCACTAGAATGCTGAGGGTGACAATTGCTGTATAAACATGTGGGGTTTTCATCTTCTTTCTTCATTTTTACCAGTTGCTAAGAAAAACCTCCAGGGTATGTTTAAAGCACTGTACTTCAGCTTTGCATAGACAGAATGAGAACTTACAGAGAACTCCCACCACACTCGTGAATTGGAGCACATGAATGCTTTGCAATTATGCTGTTCACAAATCTCCATCTGAAATCACCACTCCAAAGTGGCCTAAATTTTATAATTCCATTGCACACAAATGTCTGATGAGTTGATTAGGGTAAAAAAAGATTACAAAAATATTTTTAAAAAATTTTAGAAAACCATTTTAGGGTATAACAAACAAGACTGCAAAAAACAAAGTGTGTCTGTAGGAAGTATAAAACACATTTGGAACAAATATAACTATGGTAATTTGTAACTAATGCTAAGAATAGAAGGCAATAACAACAAATCAGAAATGTGTGATATAGTCTGAAATTAGTGTAGTTAGTGGTTATTGTTCTTGCTTTAAGTATGGATACTGAAAAATGAAAGCACTGGGAGGCTACAGATCTGGCAAATGAAATCAGACACCAAAAATTTGGCACAGAACTGATCCTTGTAGTCTTAAGATTCTTGGGGAAATGTGTTTTGTGTGGACTCTGGGCTGTATTGTTGATCTCTGGATCAGGGGTGTCATTATGGGTGCATGCACATGGTCTAATGTCAGGATCTGAATTGAACCCCTGGGTGTTACCCCAGCACAGACTACTGCAATAGTGATACAACTGGATTTATTGCTCACTTTCTGATCTGTTTCTTGCTGTGCCATGACTCCTTTTCCTTGCTCTCTCTTCTTGCTTCACCCCCCCCAAAAAAGCCTACCCTGAGTAGAACTGTGTTGCTCTGAGGTTTAGTGGATGAGATGCTGGGAAGCATAGGGGAAGGAAGAATTCTTCCTTCTTCTATCAAAGGAGAAAAATAGCTACTCGAGAGTTCTTCTCTCTCACATGATGAAGTGAAAAATTACCAACAGAGAGAATTTCTTTCTGTACTGAACAAAAAGTTTGTGCTATAACAAGGAACACTACTATTTTTGGTTCTTGGTGTGACGATGACACAAAGTCTCCCAGACCATCCCTCTGGGTGGGTGTGTAAAGCCACAAGAACTCCCTTCACACATACATTGCAGATAGGAGCTGTTACTGATGGCTGAACAAAAGGTCAGCAAGCTGCAAAACTGCTTTTATTACAATATAGCACAGATACAGAACCACCAGAACAAGTCTCTTTTTCTACAAAATCATGTGGCTTCTTTACCTGACAGCATCTTTTGTCCAGAATTAATCCAAATGACACTTAATGACACATGATGCAGTGCCAGTGTTTAATCTCAGTTCAAAACCAGCCCTCCACTGGCCATCTTTTCACAGCTGCAGGAAGCGTCCTGCAGAGAATGCTTTCATCATTTACAGCCATGTATTCACATGTCTATTTAATTAATTAGGGTTGGTTCTTTCTGAAGTATATTGCTGCTTTATTAGTGGAGGTTGGCTGTATGCTTAGATCAATGCAAACAAATGAAAGGGAAAGCAGACAGTGGTTTAGGAGCTGTGAAGCTGAGATAAACTCCTTTATTTCTTAGAAAACCCACTAATCCTGAAAAGATCAACAGGTTCTTTCTTCCCTATTTCCAAGTATTCTGCTATGATCACATATCTATTACTTTTTCTTTATGACCTCAGAGGCTTTGAAGAAGGTTTTCTTCCCAGGAGAACATAAAATTAAACCTTTTTAACATCAGGTAAAAAGAAAGAGCAGGAAGATATTGGCCTTTTGGTAATACCCTCATAATACCAGAGCAAGATGGTAATAAGCCAAGATTTGCAGGATAATTTTCACCTCTTTAAAGATTTTGATTATGTCTCCTGAACAGCATCTTGAGGCTGAGAATAAACTGCTATTCTTAGAGTCTATACTCTGCCACAGACTGCATTAACCACATATAATTTGTAATACACTGCAATGAGACGGGTTGACCTTTTTTTTAGATGCTTTTGTCAATTTGGAGGTAAAAGAGTCATATAGGAGATGGCCTTAGCTATCTAATTCAATATCTGTGTAAAAAAGGTATAGGTGTGTCCAGAGCAGGCAGCAAACTGTTCAGAGGCAGCCTGAACACACAAGAGCCTTCCTTAATTTGGCTTTTCAACCTATGGTACAAAATCAGGTGACACTTCATAAACTTATCTTACACACTAGACAGCTTTTATGAGAAGGGTTTATTTTATAGCGTTTAAGCTGTGCAGGTCTGTGAGTTCTCAAGTGTTATGAAAAAACCTCCCCATAACATGCACTTTGTATGTGGCTTTAACCACCCACAGTGTGTCACTTTACTGAGGATGTTCTCTGGTGCCTGTTTGCTGTGCTGATTGCAAGCTCCTGGGAGGATCACTGACAGTCATTAGTCCTGCTGGAGAAAACTGCTTTGGTGCACGGACTGAGGATCTGAACAAGGCACTCTGTGGCAGTGAGCATTATAGGGCTTAAAATACCACTCAATTCTCCAGTGCCTTGACCCACCTGTAATTGCCTACTTCTGAACACATGGATTCCAAACTCTTTTATTACTGGTGCTACACTCCACAGAGGTAGCATTTACTTACCTTTCCCAAGTGAAACAAATGCCCAGAATAGTACCTAGCAAAAAATCAGGCAGAGTGTGTTCCTCTAAGAGCTCTACCCTTCTGAACTGCCAAAAAATAATAACAGTTAACAGAAAAATTACTCTGACTTTTGCCACTGCTATTTGTTTTTTCCAGGCTGCTGAATACCAGAGCCACATCAGTGTGCAGTAATGTTTTCATACACTGCCATCTGTTGTTACAAGGTGCCTGTGTCACCACTGTGCTGTGCTGCTTGCTGGGGTTTCCATTCCAGCAGCAAACATATCCTTCCCAAGAACTGCTTTAATTCATACATACAGTGAGATTCCAACAACTCCGCTTTCACTTGTGGCCACAGCTAAATTAATGTTGCTTTTAATCCCACTTCACTTATTTCAATAGTGAAGTTTGTATCTTTGTTTAGTCCAGAGCCACAGGATTCAGGTTCCGAGTAGTAAATTTACAGCAGAACATACACATACACCAAAATTACGAAGGATCCTATCAGTGCATAAATACATTTACATACACTGCCTTGCTTATTTAACAGCTGTTTCAGAATCTGTGTTTAGCTACAGTTTGTATATATATAGGTTATGGATTTGAGACCAAGATCTGATGAGTTAGCACCTTGTAAATCTGTATTAGAAAAAAATAGAACATAGTGTTACTGAAGCTGGCAGGAAAGTAAAACAATTTGTGTGCGATCAAATAAGGGGCAATCATGTGTGGTGGGAGAGCAGCCTGAAGCACTCAGGCACATGACAGGCAGCTACAGAGTCAAACCAGGTGCCAACTGGAGGAAGTAAGGGAGCTAGGAATTGGTCTAGACCTACAGAATAACAGATGAGTATCCGTGCCTTAGAGCAGCTCACCCAAGTGTGCAGCTATCAAAGTTCTGAAAATGCTTGTGAGAGATGCAACAATTCTGACTTCCCAAGATGGGATTACCTGCAATTGTGATTTTTGTGTGTGTTACAACTGGTCTGAGCACAAGCCCGGATATTGAAGCGCTGGACACAAAAGAGACCCTTTTTGCTTGAAAACCATGGGGACAAACTCCCAAAAGACCACAAGGTTTTGGCTTCCTTAAAATGAAGGGAAGGATCTAAGCAGAACACTTAAAAACTTGTGCGTTCAAAAACACAGAAAGGCAGAGACAGTCTTTTTGTATCCGCAAAAATATAATTTTATTTGCATATCCAAATACAGGATGTTTATTTTAATGATAACTGTAGGCTTACAATTTAAATAACAAGTTCACCTGCCATTTAAAAACCACTGTCTTAACATCTGCAACTGCCAGTTTTACTCCCCAAACGTTAGAGAACTTGCAGCTTCTTTCTGTTCTTTGTGCAACTGTTTTGCCCTGTTTTTCAGTTCCTCTGCCTTAGCATCATTCTTCTCAACGCCATCTCCCAGTTTGTACATGCGGCTGGCGTTGGCACAAGCCCACACGTGCCCCAGCTCACAGCCTTTCAGCGAGTACTGCAAGGCACAGCTCATGTCCTTGGGGACCCCAGGTGCTCCCTGCAGGTATATCACACTCAGGTTGAAGCAGCTGGGAGCAAAATTGCCATCACAGGCCTTTGTGTAATAGTCTCTAGCAGCAAGAGGGTCGGGTTGATCATTGTTGGCTCTCCCGTCCTGGGCCAGCAGCCCAGCACTGTGACACGCATTTGCTGACTTCTTCCCACCTTTCTCACATGACTTCACGAAAGATTTGTAGGCAGCTTTTAAATCTGGGGTGAGTCCACCTGTCAGCCAAAAACCAAAACGTTACTGAGAGGACATGTTAAAACAGCTGGGAGCTCTCTGCTTTGCAGGATGCTTCCCACTGGAAATGCAGCATCCATCACTTTAGATACCACATTCAACATTTGGGACTTCAGAGACACTACTGTTGTCTCAGTGACAAACATTTTGCTAATGTCTTTGACTTAGGAAACTCCTCTGCTCACAAGTAATCACAAAAGCACCCGTAAACAAAAAATAACCAGACCCACAAAACTCTCTTTCCACTACTACATCCATGGATTTACTATCTTACACTAGGTAAATATTATTCTGCCAGTACACCTATACCAAGACTGTTACTAGTTCTGAACTACAGTAAAAATATTGTTCCTTACCAGTACTGTCACTTGGAAGATCTCTCACTAATTTAAGTGCTTTCCATTACTGTACCAGCAAATACATTTTGAGCAGAATTGGGGACTACTTAGGTATGCATGTTACTAGTCTGTGGGTTTCTTTCTTTCATTGAGAACAGTCTGACAAGAAGAAATGTTAAGAACTGAATATGCAGCAACATTGGGCACTGGCTGTACTTACCTGTTAAACAGATGTAATTATTAAAAAACAATACATGGTTAACAAACAGCTGATTTTTCAGAAGGAAGCAATTCTAGGTTTTCTATCCTCCCCCTGCGTTTGTGAGGTGACCATCAAAGAGGCGGGACAGGTACTTGCTCCTTCAAGGTCAGGAGGACAAGCAGATGTGCGGGTGGCCAGGTACTGGAATGGGTTTCCCAGGGTGGTGGTGGTGGTGGTGGAGTCACCTGCGACCCGAGCACCAGAACCGCCCTGCCCACCTTTGCCGAGGGCCTGGTAGGCCCCCAGTTTGTAGCAGCTCTCGCTGTGCCCGTGCGCCTCGCAGTTGTCGCGCAGCACCCGCGCCGCCGCCACGAAGTCCTTCCTCACGGCGTCCAGGTAATCGGCGAAGCGCTGGCAGCCTGCAAGGCCCGGGACAGCGGCTGAGCCTCCCGCCGGCCCCGCGGCGGCGGGCGGCTGGGGGGCGGCGGCGGGGCCTTACCGTCCGGGGCCTTCTCCTTGAAGCACTGGGAGCTGTACTCCAC
>VZTR01008441.1:0-159813 GCA_013400775.1 Chaetops frenatus | reverse complement strand
TCCTCTGGCCCCTCCTCTGGCCCCTCCTCTGGCCCCTCCTCTGGCCCCTCCTCTGGCCCCTCCTCTGGCCCCTTTGCCGGCCGCTCCTCCGGCACTCCCCCCGCCTCTTCCGCAGCCTTTCTTCGCGCACCTGGCCTTACAGCTCCTGTCATTACGGTTCCTCCCGTGCGCCGCTTAGCAGCACCGATCCCTCCCGGGGTCACCGGGAACTCTGACTGTTCAGCAGTTTTAAGCGATAACTCACTGTTCGTATTTTACTTTCAGAGTTTTGCACCACTGGATGCGTATTCCCGAGGTCTGATTCAGCACAACCCACAAACTGAGACATGACAGTACATTAATTGCATGGCCTAGGAGCCAGGGCTGCTTTCCCCATTCCTCAGTCTGCCTCTTTCACGCTTTCATCTGGATTAACTGCTCAATAATTTCCAAATCCGTTTTAGAACAGGGTGCTGCTGTTAGAGACTGCTCCCAGCCACTGCTCCTTTCTGTGGTACCATAAAAGCTCTCAGAGGTGCTTTTGGAAGTACTGGAAGCTGCACTGAGCAGGCAGTGCCAGGGGCACTGGTTACACCCAGAGACTGGTAAGCACATAACACACAACGAACCCTGGTTCTCCAACGATCTGAGAATCACAGAATGGTTTGGGTGGGAATGGACCTTAATATCACCTCGTTCCATCCCTCTGCCATGGGCAGGGACACCTTCCACTAGACCAGGCTGCTCAAAGCCCCATCACACCTGGCCTTGAACACTTCCAGGGATGGGCATCCACAACATTATGGATTAATTTAACCCAAATGTGATGATAGAATACAAAACATGGCACAGTATCCAAGTCCAGCAGTTCTGAGCACAAACTGAATTTTCTGTGAGTAAAGTAGCACATTAGAAATCTGTGTGATGAATTGCTTAAAATTAATCTGAGTTTGAGTTTAAATGAATTTCAAAGAATATTTGCAATATTTGCAAATGCTTTGTCCCAAATCATTTCAGTAGGATAACACTGGCTTGTCAAGTTTTTGGGATAAATAAAACTTAGGTAAATCCTGTGCAGAGGCTCTCATAGGAAGAAGCCTGATTGTTTATTAAGGGCTAGAGTTAATTGTGACCAGCCATCACCTGCTGGACTGACAGCAAACCCTGCCAGGAGCATGGCTGAAATGCCAGCTACAACTTCTAAAATATTTCCTTAAAACTTTTCAGACTGTTCAAAATTTGGCTTGCAGTTAAAACACATTTTTCATATGAAACTAAAGTCTCGTTTTCAATATGTATTGACCAAAACCCACTGCTATGTGTGTGAGACTGCAGGAAGAAGATACACATTGTTTGGCCCATGCTGGCTGCAATCTGAGAATGTTTGTGTCAATCTCCATTCTGGATGGGGCCTTTGGAAGATGAACTGCTTTTGTACCAGCTTTGAAAACATTTCAGTTTGCACAGGCTCAGTAGAAATTCCTTGAGTTTGTTCGTTTAAGTCCTTGAAGAGTCTGCTCCTGCTGGGATTTTGTCTTTGCAGTTTCTGATGCCGATGTTGAGCCTGTGCCAACTCAACCATATGGCTGCTCCTTAGCAGGAGTTGAGAGGATTCCTGAGTACAGCAGGGCAGGCCAACAACAGGCACTGGGAGCAGGGGGTCAGTCTGTCACTGAAAGTTTTCACTGTCTGAGCCCGCTTCCTATCATAAATTCGGAAGATGAGACATCTGGTGATAGGTCAGAGCGAATCAGTGAATTTAAAAGACATTGAAAGAACAGCCTGGAAGCTTGCAAAGACATTATGAAGTGGAAGAAACATGTAATGCACTAAGAATTGTAGTACGACCTGCTTCCTTATCTAAGCTAGTATCTGTGTCTGTAATTATGTAAGTTGTTTCTTCTAAGCAGATTAGGTCTTTAAGTGGTTAAATTCAGAACATGAAGATTCTCAATTCTTTGCTTGTCAGATGCTGAGCATGTAATTTATTTTCTCAACGTCAGCAGCCTAATCTAAAGAATTGGAATTATACCTGACCTTTGCTATAAAATCCTTAAACTGGTAAAACTGTGTTTCATAGCATTTATAGAATCTTTTTGCTGTCTTGTAATGACAGAAACATAAATAATTTTAGCAGTTGTTCCTTAATATTTATTTATGTGTCTTGATAGTTTGCAAACAACAGTTATTCAAAGCTTCTATATGTAGAATAAATTCTACATAAAAACTCCTTTTTTTTGGATAGGGTATTTGTATCACTATTTACTTTGTATGAAACAAGAAATAAGAAATAACTGAAACAAGAAATAACTCTAATATTTTGACCAGCAGTACATTGTATGTATTGGTTGGGAGACAGGTTTTCTTCACGACTACTGTTATCTGAAACCTGAAATTACTTTGTATGGAATGGTTTATGCTTACGGCAAAGCTCCCCTGCAAAGCAAGCAGTAAAACCTATTGTACTGGTACGGGTTATTATTCATATTACCAGAATAAACCAGTTTGTGCAGGAAACACTTAAATTGCAGAGGCTTGAGAGCACGAAGCGTGAAGCTGACGCCAGTTCATGGCTGCGGGAGGTTCCCAGGGCCACAGAGCTGCTGTTCACCTGCTCCAGCCGGGCGCTCACCGGCGCCTCGGAGTTCCCGGCTCCTGGCTCCACTACCGGAGCAACCAGGCCCAAGAAAATGTCCCACACACTCGTAACAAGTGAGGCCGATGCGCTTGGCTGCGCAATGGTCCCTTCTCGCCACACTGCGAGCCTTCAAACGCGGGTGTTGAGGCTCNGGGAAAGAGGGAAAGAAAAAAAAAGAGGAAAGAGAAGAAGCCCAGCGACGGGTTCGGCTGGCTGGGCGCTGGCCGGCGGCACCCAGCGCCGCGATGGTGAGGGGATGTGAGGGGGTGGCGGTGGCGGGCAGGGAAGGAGGGAGGCAGGGAGGGAAAGGGAGCTGTCCGCCTGTAGCCGGGGTGCCGGACCCGGCGCAGGTAGCGGAGGTGACCCTGGGGAAGGGGCCGCCATGGCTGCAGCGCGAGCCCGGCTGAGGGGCTCAGGCGGGGCCCCCTCCCCTCCCTCCCTCCCGCCGGTACCGGGCCGGGGCGGGGCTGCCCCGCCGTTCGTTGTGTAACCGCGGCGCTGCCGCCCGTTATGTAAAAGGGCGCTCGGGACCCGGTGGACGGCAGGGAGGGAGGCTCGGTCCGGGCTCGGTGCGCCCCGGTGTCCCCAGGGCGCCGGGAGGGCGATGACGGCCGACCCGGACCCGCCGCCTTGACCGGCCCCTCACGGCACCGTGCGGGGCCGAGCACCGGCGGCCGCCAGGGCGGAGCGGGGCAGAGCCCCTCGGCCGGCGTGAGGGCACAGCACAACCCAGCCGCCTGTGCCTCCTCCGGCTCCTGCCTCCTCCCGTCCCCCAGCAGCCCCTTCCCACTGGGAATTGCTTTGTCCAAGATCTGTCTGGAGGAAGCCGTGCCAAGGCACGGTGCGTGGGCCTCGCTGAGCTCTTCCAGCGCGGAGCTGCCAAAGGAACAGCCTTTCCCTGCTCCAGACAGGCCGGAGCAGAACATATGGGAGCTGTTTGGATTGCTCCTCTGCTCCAGACATGAGTGTGCATATTTACTTTTCAAGGACTAGCAGGGGCGATCTAGTCTCATCCTCTGTCATTAAAAGCCTAGTTTCAGTCAATCCCTTAATAAAGTTACGTATCATTATTTTTGAAGTAGGTACATTTTGAGCCTGCTGTTATACTCAGTGAACTAGGGTAGAATTTCATTGTTTAACTATATACCGATGTCTAAATTTATGGTAAAACTTCCAGTTCGTGGCATTTCCATGTATCTTTATTGCTGTGCTCACAATGTGCTTTTCCTTAATGGCTTTTTTCCTGTCTATGGTATATATTCATTGTGCTGTATTTATTTATAGGTAGCATTTGTATCTCTCACCTTTTGGTCTTCTAGGCTAAGAAAAGCTGGGTTTATTTCCTGTTCCCAATGTGCTTTTCCTTCCCAGAGCATTCTAGTAGCTGTTACCTTTAAACTGAAATGATACAGGTATCTCTTAACATAAATAGCCCTGTGAGATCTCCCAAGTGTCCTGAAAGGATTAATCCTTCCTTTTTCTTTTTCTTCTTTTTTTTTCTTTGATGCTTCTCCTGGCACCTTCTTTGGCTGCCTCGCCCTGTTTTTTTGTGGTTCAGCACAGCACTCTATCATTTCTAATTGATGAACTCGTATCTGAAATTCTTGATATTAGTCTTGAAATAAGTGGCCTTACTATGTTATTCTAATGTAGCGTTGTTTAATTTTAGACCTCTTGTGATTGCTGCTGACTTTGTATCAGTAGCAGCTTTACTCAGTATGTTCCCACTTCGCGTGCCAGAATAGTTAACATTTAATGGGAGTTTTGAGCATAATCCTCCTTGAGTCTGGCTAATAAATCACCTACTTCTGCTTAATTCCATTTAACTTAATTTAAATAGGATAATCATAAAGCTTTCTTAGTAGCATAAGTCATGAAACTGGTTATTTTTCACTGCCTTTCCTTTATTGGCACTCAGAAGAATTTTAATGGCTGTTGCTTGAGTTGCTATTTCTTAATAGTTTTAAGAATGTTTATTTTCAGAAAGTAAGTAAAGTTTTGGGGCTGTGGAGAGTTGGAAACCACCTCGAAAGCAGGGTACATCTGACACCAGAGACTGAGGCTCTAAATTACCTCTTATTTTCCTGCTGGTGTTTTGAGAGAAATGACCATCATAAATTGAAGAGTCTCGAAACCTGTACCCATTCCTGAGACTTCAGGGAGGGAAAAGCAGGTGGGCCTGGCTTACAGAGACTTTGTGTGTTTGGGGTTTGTCATCCTGAGTCTGCAGTTGGGTGTAGAAATTGGGGAGCACGTCGTAGACATGGTTCTGTTAGACATGAAGCTGATATTTGTCTTGCCATGTTACGTACTGGTTTATTGAGGGGGAAAAAGAACCAACCAAAACAAAACACTGCTGATGGAAAAAAAAAGATTTGATTTTTAATGAATCTGAGAGACAGAGCCTGTAGGAACTGAATCTGTCAGGCTGGAGTTGCCTGGGTCACAAGCCCTTTAGTGAAAAAGGCCCACACAGCAGTGGAATTTAATTTTTTTTATTTTTGAAAGCTAGATTGTAATTACTGACAGAAAACAGCAGTTATACCTGTTCCTTATTTTTTTTTAGCTACTGTATAAGCAGGTGCTTGCCTGGTGATGCCTCCCCAAAGGAGTAGGATTTTGTTCTGATAGGCACACTCAGCCAGTTAATCTGGGTTTATAATGTTGGGTTTAAGATTCTCTAACTTATTACTGGTGCTTTAATATGTCCCCTTAAGCTTTTTTTGCTTTTTAACTGCACTTTGAAAATATCTGTTGAATATATTCTAGTGGTATTTAAAGCTGATTCATGGAGTTCTTGAAAGAAAATGAGGAGGACAGTGTTCTTGGGAGAAGCTTTCCAACTGCCCTGGCATGAGCTTGAAGCTGAACTGGTAACATCAAGTTGAAGCAGGTTTTGCATTTCAGTTCACCCCTGTATTGGATTACTGACACAGGCCAGTAGCCAGGCAGTTTACCCCATCCCCCTGCACACTTTTGGTTTGCCTTGATTATGTTGAGCACTTAAAAAGTTGTTTTTGTTTTTTTTTTTTTAAGAATTAATTTAAATAAGCCTTTCATGAATAAGCATTTCTAAATGAAATGATTCTAGTTTTTATGCTATTTCGTAAGCTAGCTAGGTTTTAGATGTGTCACATTACTGTCATAATATATGTTTTAGTTAATGAAGCTTGCATCGTGTAATGCATAGTTCTGTGTTTTGGGAAATTAATTTTTATATTTTTTTCCTGGCTACTCAGTTAATTTGATAGAATGAAAGAAACTGTGAAGTACTAAAGAAAAGAAATTGAAGTACTAGATAATAAGGATGACTGTGAAAAAGTAAAATGGCATAGTGGAAGTTCTGTTCAAAAGCTGCTGGGTGATCTTTATTAAATAAAATAAAAATTAAAATTTAGATTATCTGCTATGGTTGTCACACATTTGTAGTGTCTCATTAGACAGAAAGTGAAGTGAGCTGAAAACAAATTCCAGGTTTGTCTCCAACCTGACATTCAAAAGCAGAGCTAGAGAAAGGAACCACTTAAATTGGGACCTTCTAAGAGCTGAAATTCAACTTTAACTGGGCAATATTGTCTTGAAGTAAAGAGGAGTGAGAAAAGGAGTGCCTCCAGCTCACATGAAAGATTTCCAGACTGCATTCAAGCTGTTCTATTCCAGTAGCAGACAGTCTAGGAAATTGTTTTTAGAATGCTTGTCAGAGGACTTTATTAGATACAGATAAAAACATTTTGCCTGTCTGCCCAGGTTACCTCAGGAGCCTTTGGGGTGTTTCCTCAGCCTTTTGGCAGCAAGTTGAGCAAACATTACAAATGTCTCCTATAACTGGAAGGAGTGGAGCTAATAAAAATGGAACTGTGTTGTTTGCAAGTGTAATTGATCTCTGCTTGTGGTTTTTGTTTCTTGATTGTATGGAGATGCCCTGCATGAACTTCCAGAGGGATTATATAAAAACTAAACCAGCATTTCCAAAGGACAGATTGGCCACTCAGAGGTACTGATTGAAAAAATAGTTTTCTGAGTCATATGCCAGTGGCCTATCTACAGGGCTAAAAATTCTCATTGGAGTTTGCTCACTGATACATAAAAGTGTTTCAGCTTTTCTGGCAGACAGGAAGGAACTGTTCCAGGAGGAATCAAGAGAGCCAGTATTCTGGTTTTGTCATCTTTGAGCATCAAATTAGAAACACAAGATTTAGTGGAGATGTGGATGTCTTTCCTTCAGTGGGAATGATTTTCATACACCTTTGAGTAAGGATTCTGATTTTGGTTTGACTCGTCAGCTGTTAGAGAAGTTCTGGGTATATATATTTATTTCAAGTTTAAAAGGAAAATTTCCCATCTCATAGAAAAATGTACTGTTTTAAAATAATCAGGCATCATTGCCCACCACAAAGAAACAAAAAGAAACAAAAGGCATTCACAATTCCAAATTCTGTCCTTCCTTTTCTTATCAGCTTAAGATTGGAGGCAGCCAAAATTGCTGCTTTCTGGTATGGGAGCAGGAAGCTTCACAAAGTAACTCCTGTTTTTATAACAATGCAATGTAATAATAAAGCTTAAAAAATAATGAAAATTAAGCACTTAGCAAAACTGAGTTAGAGGAATAAAAGCTGTGTGTCAAAAGCTGCAGAAAGAGCTTGCATTTGAATAATTTTGAGATTTTATTTCCCAAGCCTGTACTTAAGTCTTCAGGAGCTCTTGAACTGCAGTCTCTAATTGTTATCAATACATGATTCATTAAAGGCAGGCTCCATTCCATCTTTGCCCTAATGTGGTACCTCCCAGTCCTCAAATATGTGCACCTTATTTTAGAAGACTTATCTCTGTAAACTTGTCTATATTTCTTCTGTATAACCTTTTACATGTTTCAGTACTCCTGTTCTCAGCATATTAGGCAAGCGAAGCACCAGAAGTTAAGTGAGCTGGGAAAGAAAGCTGAAATGATCCAGAACTTTCAGTATAAAAGGGAAGCTACTATTTTTCCTACAGATGAGATCTGGCAACATTTGATGCTGTTATTTTCAATATTGTCTGGGGGAGTATGTACCAGTCACTCGGCCTTCTTTTGTGTGGTGCTGGGGATGATTCACAGTGCTGAGAGTCATTCTTTATGTTGATTAATCTGTGTGGCTGAAAACAGTAGGTTATTATTAGACATGGAATAAAAAAACCCTTTGAGATTTTCATGTATCAGTGTACAATCTCAAACTCTGAGGGAAAAGATCAAGTTTACATTCAGCCTTGTCCTTTGTACCCAGACTTCTTCTATGGATGATTTCCAGGTACAGAGCACCTGGAAAGAGGAAAGAGATTACTGTAATAGATTTTAGTTTATTGCTGCACAATATTTGGAATGAAACCAGTTCTTTTTGGGTTTCCTTTTTTGATGTGAAGCTCTGACTGCTCTTTTCAGTATCAAAAACTGCTCCAATATATGCAATTTATCTAGAGTATCTGCATTTCTTAAATAGGTTGCTAGTAGATTTCTAATATGGGTTGAATTAAATGAAAGATTAAAAGAAATATTTTAAATCCAGAAGTAAAATTTTATTTCAGTCTATCGTGATTGATTAATTCCCAGTAGACTTAATAAATTAAAATTATTTTTCAGCAATTATTTTTCTTCCTCTGGGAACACACGTAGGGTTCAAAGCACAGCAGACATGACTGGCTGTGGTTCTGGGAGTGACTGGGGAAGGAGGCTCCCATCAGTTTGGGCAGTTGTTCATTATGTGATCTGGCTTTGTGTGGCTCTAAGGGAGACATCTCCTCTTGTAATATTTGCCAGACTAACAAAAAAGACATTATAGAGTAATGGAAGGTTCATAGAAAGAACGACTTGACTGAATCTCCTTTGTTTCATTGTGTTTTGCATATGACAGGAGGAAGCTTCTCCATATTCTCTACTTGATATCTGTTTGAATTTCCTGACTGCTAACCTAGAGAAATTCTGCACTGAAAGGCAAGATGGAACGTTTTGCTTGCAGGAGCCGGGGATGTTCCCTCAAGAAGTGGCTGATCGGCTGCTGCAGACAATGGCATTTCATGGTAAAAACAATCATTTGTGGGTCAGCGGTGAAAATATTTCACTGGAATGTGGCACTGCAGTTCTGCTATATTTTCTAGTAGAATATGCTGCTGCAGCTGTTAAAACTGTGTTCTGTAATCTCTTTATAGAGATTTTTTTTGTTATTTTTGCTCTTCACAGCTTCAACTGGGCTTTGCATTGCCACATAGAACTAAATAGAAAGTTCTTTGTCTTGGTTTATGATTTTAATGTTTCTCTATTTGCTCAATCTTCTTTCAATCACTTCAGAAAAAAAAAAGATTCTACTACTTCTAGCAACAATACCTCTTGAAGAGCATTTACTTGATATTTTTTAATGTGTGCCCCTGTGATTAAGCTAGAAAATAACCTTTTGATTCATTAAAACAGTTTCTCATCTCTCTTAACACTTTTATTGACATGGAATTATTTGTTTCAAAGCACTCAGTTTTAGAGTGGTATAAACACCTTATGATATTCTTGCATTTTGTGTTCTGTCAGCATATCTCTGAGGAGAGGGCTGCCCTCCTCATTGCTTGCTTTAAGCATGACAAAATTTCTATAATAAAACTTCTTCTCAGGAAAAAGTAAAGGTATAAATTGTACTAGAGAAGAGATAAGAGACCCATTCCTTGAGATCCTGGAGAATTCTGTTAAAAAATGAGACATGACACTAGAAAAGTTACTGTAAACAGACCGAACACCCTATCCTATAGGTGCAGATTTTATTTGGGTCTTACTGGGCAAGTACTGGTGTGTTTTCTCAAGTTGTTCTCATCAGAAGTAACAGAAGGAATGGTCTTAAAAAAGGCAAGCTCAAAAAAAAAAAAAAGTAATCTTTAATATCCACTATTTTCTGATAAGGAATTATTTAGAGTAGTCCCAAGGAATCAGATTCAAAGAAAATTAATTACAGAAACTTCTTACCAGTGCTGGCAGTGGTGAAGACACTTCCAGACACCAAAATATCACAAACACAGAGAGTGCAGGATGGAAAAAGTGTGTGCCAGGTAAACATGATGTGGCTGAGGTAGGCCAGGGAGAGAGGCTTGGTCCTTAAATGAAGAGATTAGTAAAAATTAGGGCATAGTTTAGTGATAGTTTAGCCAAACTGTAGTTATATTTATTGCTTTTACTTTTTCTACTCCACACCAGTTGTTTCATCCCATATTTCTGCTTTCCCTGCAAAAGAGGAATGCCCTGACTACTTGGTCAGGAATGCCTGAACTATATGCTCCTTAGAAAGGTCTGCAAATCTTAATATTAATTTGCCTTTGTCACAGAGGCAGTTACTAGCCCATGACTTAAATCCAAACTGTAGTGGCAATGATGTTGTTATTCAAATATATTGCATTTTTATTTCATTTTCTTTGTTAAGTATGTGGGAAGATAGGAGATTAAAAGCCAGGAGCATTGACATTTATAACTCTCTAGAGCAAAACTAGAATATGTTCTTCCTACTCCTTTTGTGTGGATGCTTGTGCAACTGTACCCTTCTCATGGCTTTTTGCAATTCTTCCATTGATAAAACACCAAGATTTCATATTTGTATATCCAATGCATTTTTGATAATTCCTTGAAGGGAACTCAATGTATTGTTTCAGTTAGGATGTTGCCAGTGTCTTCCGAGAAAAGGCTACTTATGCATTCTTTCTACAGAGTAAAAAGATACTAAACAAGATTGTTGCTTTTTCTTTTTCCATTGCTGTCTTTTTCTCCTTCCCACCCTTTCCTTGCCCTCCTCTTTCTATTCTTTGAATCACTTCTTAGGTTTCTTTCTCACATTCAGCTTGTTTCTGAGCAACACTCCTACCTTCTTCATATAGAACTTAATTAGCTTAATTTAGTATTGATCCTACTTATGAATTCAATCAAATGCTGGATTGTTTAGTTAAAGCAAGATGAGAACAAGTAACAGGTCATTGATAGGTGGTACAATCTTGAGGTTAATGGAAGTGTGGCCAGAGGAGAATGACACTCAGAAATTTTGAAATTCTGTTTTTAGCATACTTCTAACCAATTCAGTGAGAAAAATACAGCAAATGAGGGCAGCAGTCTGATTGTGAATCATACCCATATTTTATTTATTGTGTGTTCCACTTTCTGAACCAAACAGGTAATGTGCATTTACTGCTTCTTAATTTATCTGTCCTATTCTTAAACCTGGAATTTTCCAAATATGACATCATAATCTTCAAAGTGGGATCTCAAATGTAAGATTTTGGGATCGGTGGCGTAACGACCAATGCAAACTACTTTGTAATTAATTTTCTCTGCTAACACTTTGTACCCTTTGGGCTCTTAAAGTGGTGTTGAGTAACACTGGAGCCAAGCACTGATGCTGTTTTCCAACAGGGCTTCTGAATGATGGCACCGTGGGCATCTTCCGAGGCAACCAGATGCGCTTGAAGCGAGCCTGTATCCGCAAAGCCAAAATCTCAGCCGTGGCTTTCCGCAAAGCCTTCTGCCACCACAAGCTAGTGGAGCTGGATGCAACGGGGGTGAATGCAGATATAACAATCACAGACATTATCAGTGGACTGGGCAGCAATAAGTGGATCCAGCAGAATCTTCAGTGCCTGGTGCTGAACTCACTGACTCTTTCTCTGGAAGACCCCTACGAGAGGTGTTTCGGTCAGCTGTCCGGGCTCCGCGCGTTGAGCATCACCAACGTGCTGTTCTACAATGAGGACTTGGCAGATGTTGCTTCGCTTCCCAGGCTGGAAAGTCTGGATATATCCAACACCTCTGTTACTGACATAACAGCACTCCTCACCTGCAAAGACCGCCTCAAGTCTTTGACCATGCACCACCTGAAATGCTTGAAAATGACCACAACCCAGATTCTGGATGTTATAAGAGAACTAAAATACCTGAATCACCTTGATATTTCGGATGACAAACAGTTCACATCGGACATAGCTCTTCGTTTACTGGAACAGAAAGATATCTTGCCTAACCTTGCATCTTTGGACATTTCTGGAAGAAAACATGTCACAGATAAAGCTGTGCAAGCATTCATTCTGCAGCGACCCACAATGCAGTTTGTAGGACTGCTAGCCACCGATGCTGGCTACTCAGAGTTCCTAACAGGAGAAGGAAACCTGAAGGTTAAGTGGAGGAATTAATTTCACTGAAAAAATATAATGTGCAGGGAAAATAGAACTAATCATTTGTAACAAATGTGTGTGTGTGTTTCAGTAGGAGGCTGTAGGTTCATTTTTTTAAACTGTTAATTGGAATTACTGGCTTCAGGAGAAATTCCTACTTAATTTTGACACGAACTGCTAAATTTACATAATACTGTACATATACATGTACTTGTAAGAGGCATCTGTTTTCTGTGCCTTTTCAGTGAACCTTAGATCCTGATTTAACATATTCAAGAAAACTGAACTTTGTCTGGTCGGAAGTCACTTTCTGGGATAGTATTCTCTGGATTAGACAGTATCTGGCATAAGTCAGCAATGTGTAAGAGGTGGAGGTAGAATTTGCATAAGCTTTGAGCAGTTCATGATTAACATGGCAGATACAATGAAGCTGAGTAACTCAGCTGCTGTTATGCTCCATCATCACTGCTATTTCCTCTTACAATGTTTCTACCTGTCTTGAAATATCTTCTGGTGATGAATACAACACCTAAGAAGCAATAATTTAGAATGAAAGACTTCCTCTAGTTGAACAAATCCTCAGTTACTTAGCCACTTAGGATGAGATGATGTTTTCTGAAGTGCATTTATTTATCTTTTAGAGCCAGGCAACAAGACATCATTCACTGTTCTGTAGAATCTGAATGCAGTTATTGGAGATTGAGCCGGTCAGAATTAATTTAAAAAAAGATGTTTTAGACATGGCAGTGGTATATCATCTTTGACACTGAGTTTTCTGCTGTGCCTTGAGGATGATGGAAGCTGCAGAAGGAATGAGGAAGAGAGCCTAATGTGTCCCTAGTTTAGTCTGTCTCCTGTGCAAGTTGAGTTTTCCACTTCAGTTTTAAAATTCAGAATGCTCTTGTTATAGGCAAGTGGAGTAACACAGCTACACAATTTTGTATTTATTTCCCCTGAAACATTTGACAGTTGTTAAGGGCCAGGTCTCTTGAGTACTTAGTTGTCACAGCTGATAGCCAAGTGTCTGAATGTTGAAATCCATAGCTGGAAAAATCACATTCCCCTTTGGTGTGATGATATCCAACATCAGGCAATTATACCTCATGTTTGATATAAAATGTTACAATGCAATCCTTGCTGTTCAGAATACTTGCTTCATAGAACTGTCTGTGCCATGAAAAGGCAGGAAAGAAGGAGGTTCTAGTAATGTGAAAGTCACAATGGACTTGTGACACTGTGGTTAGCAAAATGCAGTTTGCATTCCTGTATTTTTTAAGGCATAGTTGCCAATAATAGACTGTAGGTTACGATTGGGTTTATTTCCTTTTTTTTTTTGGTGTGTGACCTAAATTCATTAGTAACTCTATTGAAATATTCAACTGCTTAGTCTAGATACTGCTACAGAATAAACAAGACACAGAACTCATTGAAACAGCAGAGGTAAAATATTACTGTCTTTAGAGCAGCCTTGTGAAATTTGATTATGAACGCTAGGCAGATGTTATAGTTGAGAAGATGGAGCCAAGTGGAAATTTTTCATGTAGGGTATAATTGGCTGATCAACATGTCAGTAAGCAGGGTTACCCTGTTCTAATCAGTGGAGAGTATAAAACAAAATCTAAGATGCTACCAGTTCTCTCAAGGCTGTAATATATTCCTGATCTAACAAGTTTCAAAAAAATATGGCTGTACACAATAGAGGGTGCACAGAATGTGACACTTCAATCAATCTGTGAACATTTTGCTTTTTTTATATGTGCTGTGTTATGTAGAACAAGTTCTGCATGCTGCCCTAAGAATTTTAAAAAACAGTGATTTTAGTAATGATTCATTAAATAGTAGGACTGAGGGACAAATCATCTTCAGTTATACAACTTACAGTTAGAAACAGAGAAAATATCGTTAAATGGAAAATACAGCAGGCTGGCAATTATTTGCTTACTGAAGGACTTGGCCAAATCACTGCCTTTGAAACTGCGGTTTTGCATTTTTTGAGAACAAAACTTTGAAAGTAAAATGTTGACATCTTGAACTAAAGATTATTTCTGTGTTCACAGGTGTCAGGAGAAGCAAATGAAACCCAGATTTCAGAAGCACTGAAGCGTTACAGTGAACGGGCCTTCTTTGTGAGAGAAGCACTTTTTCATTTATTCAGCCTGACACATGTAATGGAAAAAACTAAGCCTGAAATTTTAAAGGTAAAATAATAGTTTTGATGATTCTTAGGCATTGTTCCTAAGCTCATCCCCAAAACCCTGGTATCAATTAGTTGATAAGCTTTTATGTTTTTGGTTGTGTTCTTTAAGATTAAAACTGTAATGTTAAATAAAAATAACTGTTTAAATAAGAGTGATATAGAAGATGCCCTGCAGTGTTTTATGTTAGGTAAAATTGCTCTGTACTAACATAAACTATCTAAATTTAGTAGCATGTAAATTAATTTTTTCACATAACTTTGAATATGATATGAAATATTCTTCGGATGCTGAATTCTGTCATTAGATCATATCTGTTTGGGTTCAAATCGAAGGTCTGTCTACTCTTATTCACCAGACACGGCAGTGCCTTCTGCTGATGCTCACAAAACTATAATAATAAGGAAGGAACTCAGTGACAGTTTCTCTCCTGTCACCCTCCAGTATAGTAACAAGTGAATGGAAATTGTTAGTGTTCTGTATTGGGCTGCAACCTGGAGCCCAGAAACTTCCTTAGAAATCCATTCTAGGCATTGACTTTCCATGTCTAGAACACCAGAGATGGTTTTAGTTTTGTAGAGATCCTAAAAAGAGGCAGCAGTAGGACACATGGTTTTTATTTTTCTTATCCTCTTTGATGTTGAACAAGTGGCCTTAAATTTGGTGGAGTCAATATCAAAAAGACTTTGCTAGTGAATAATCAACAACAAAAATATTATTATTAGGTGAGATCACAACCAACATACATAGCCAAAAATCATTCAGGAAGAAGTTGCAAAAAATCATTCCTGACCTAGCAGCTCAGGATGTGATTTGAAATGGCTCATCACCAAACAAGCCACTACATCATTATCATTGCACTGCAGAAACTCTGGCCTGCTTCATTCACCTCTGAAAGGGTTTGGTGATTTTTATCCCAGCCTGGCTCTTTCTAGGAATTTCTTGCAATCTGTGTAGCCTTTTCTTTAAGAGATTGCTACAAGCTGTGCAAAAGGACTTGGAGGACTCGAAGTTACCAGCTTTGAATCACTGAGCAGAAGGAAATGTTATTCCTTGAGAATTAAAATCACACCAGATGGATTTCTCACTCAAGTACAAGAGAGGCAGAAGTTGGGTGCTGTGAGTCATTGTTGTGGCCTCGAGCAGGGGGCAGATTGTTCTTGGGGTCTGTGTGCAAATGTGTGAGCAGCTAATGTGGGCCAAACTGTTGTTCTGCAGCTGGTGGTGATCGGCATGAGGAACCACCCCCTGAACCTGCCCGTGCAGCTGGCAGCGAGCGCCTGCGTCTTCAACCTCACCAAGCAGGACCTGGCGGCCGGGATGCCCGTGCGGCTCCTGGCAGACGTCACTCACCTGCTCCTCAAGGCCATGGAGCACTTCCCAAACCACCAGCAGGTACCAGGCACAACTCCTCTGCCTTCTGTGGGATGCTTTCTCGTGGGTCTTGACAAAATGTTTCTCTGCATCACAGGACCTCGTGGAAATATGTTCATAGAAGAAATTATTCTGAAACGTGTGTTTCTGATGAAGCAATTATTTTTCATTTCTTACAGCTGCAAAAGAATTGCCTTCTTTCACTATGCAGTGACAGAATCCTTCAAGATGTCCCATTTAACAGGCAAGTTTTAGATGTCAGTTAAAATGAATTGTAGCATTGCAGAATATTTTTCTTCAGAAGCTTTGTTTCTGGCCCCAGTTTTGCTCAGTTTAAATCATTCCAGTGTGCTGAATTTATCTGCCCTATATCGTTCTAGGCCTGTTGACCCAAATGTATACCATAGGGGGTATGTAGACCATAGGTCTGAAAAAATCCTTTGCTATACTGGGTTTTTTTTACTTCACCTGGATGAGTCTATCATTAATTCCATGTAACAGAAGTCAGCATTCCTCTGGGGTTACTTTTTGCATTAATTTTTCTACTCAAGTGTTTTGTCCAAACACTTTGAAGTGTGATGGTCTGATGTTTCAGGAGATTGTGCCAAATTTTTCTTCCTTCTTTGGAAGCAATTCCTATGCACTTTGATACATAATTAGAAGTAAAAGACCCTAAGTCAACATCTTAAATCTGACAGAGGCTCATACAATACCTGCAATTTCACTGTGTCTTTCTATTTTTCATGATATGAAGCATACTTCTGTTGTTTGTGTACATCTTTATTTTACTAAGACTTATGAGACTTATGAAAATGAATTTTACTTTTAATTTCCAGGTTTGAAGCAGCTAAACTTGTTATGCAGTGGCTGTGTAATCATGAAGATCAAAACATGCAAAGGATGGCTGTAGCCATAATTTCCATTCTTGCTGCAAAGGTATGGAATTAAGCTTTGAGATGATAGGATAACATTTCTAAAGCCTAAAAAAATGTTGATTTGCCCTTGTTTGTTTATAGCTTTCAACAGAGCAAACAGCTCAACTTGGTGCAGAACTCTTCATTGTTAGGGTAAGTCAGATGCTTTCCTGCTATCCCATCCTTTCCAGCTGTTCATACTAGCAGTATTCCTGAAGATACAAAGTAAACACAAGGAGACAAAATTCTAAGAACATATTAACATGTATTCCTGTGAAAATTGTTTAGAAGGTAAGCCAAAGTGGAAAAACTTGACACAATTAATGCAAAGTAAAACAGCAAGACATATCTTGATTTGAAATTCATTGTTTAAGGTGAAAGATGCTCAGAAGGAGAATATTTGATGTAAATATTGCTGTAAAGGTTCAGAGTTCTGTGGATGGCTTTGTGCCATCTGTAATAGCCCTACATGCATAATTACTGTGGAAACAAAGGGATTCCTTTAGCAGGCAACCATGTTCAGAGGGGAGGTAAAAACTTAAATAGCTGTTTTATTTAGTTTAGTTTGACTCTAAACACGTAGATCTTTACTCTGTGTATAAATGACAGCTGTGTGTTTCTCAGTTAGTGCAGAAAAAAGCAGAGGAGCTAATATTCCATTACTTCATATTGATATTTTGATGGCTTTTTTCCCCCCAGCAACTTCTACAAATAGTTAAACAGAAAACAAATCAGAATCTTGTAGATACCACCCTCAAGTTCACATTGAGTGCACTTTGGAACCTCACAGATGAATCTCCAACAACATGTCGGCACTTTATTGAAAACCAAGGGCTAGAACTTTTCATGAGAGTCTTAGAGGTGAGGAGAAGGGGCTTGATGGTGGATTATCAGCACAGGTTTATAATTAAAGCTGTTTCAATAATAAGCATAAATGTTTACCTTTTGTTTGTTTCTTTTATCCACAGTCTTTTCCATCTGAGTCATCCATCCAACAGAAAGTTCTTGGACTTCTGGTGAGATGAAAAAGAAAGAAAAATCTGAAATATATACTTCTAAAATTTAATTTTTAAGTTTTTTCTTTACCCTCTGTTAATCTGAAAAAATTCCCTAATTTTTTAATGTTCTTCTTTAATCCTTGTAGTGTTTATTATTCACAATTGACATGGTTTTGGACTCTTCTATGTTTCTTCAAAAGTTAAATTAAAATTGATGGTTAGAGTAAATAAAAAGAGCTTTTAAGAAGGGAGAGTGAGGCTTCGCATTAGTCCAAATGCAAAAAGTAGGTTGAAAGTCAGTGGGATGCAGAATTTTGCACTGCTGAAATTTTTTGAAGTTGCGCTTGAGAAAGTTAAAACCAGCCTTTGATTTAGTGTAATCTACGTGTTAGTGGTATAAAATCACTTACAAGAAAACCTCTTTGTTTTGAAACGAACTCCTGCATTAGACTGGAAGAATTTCCTAAAGCAAAAGCAGTATTTTGGGATGTGATGGTCAGCTGGATGTACAGAGATCTCGTCTGAGTGTTTATATGTGTCTACTCACACAATATAGTTCAAGTTTGTTTATCTCCCTCGCACAGTCTTCTTTTTGTTGACATTTTCTCTTTTTTAATTTTTTATTTCCCCATTCCAGAATAACATAGCTGAAGTTAAAGAACTCCATTCTGAATTAATGTGGAAGGACTTCATAGACCACATCAGTAAATTGTTGCACAGTGTGGAGGTGGAAGTCAGCTACTTTGCAGCAGGGATTATTGCTCATCTGATATCCCGAGGAGAGCAGGCCTGGACATTAAGTCGCAGCCAGAGGACGTCTCTCCTTGAACAGCTGGTACAGAAATGATGGTGAATTTTATCATAGTCTTTTCTATTGTTTTCAATGTTTGTATTTAACAATCAATGTTCTTGGTTCTGTATTTTACAGCATACTGCCATTTTGAATTGGCCAACCCCAGAATGTGAGATGGTGGCTTACAGGTAACTATTGTCTTATCTTGTGATCTAGAGTTTGAAAAATTAAAAAAAAAAAAAAAATTAAAAAAGCATAGCACATATCTGCTATGTCTCATATTTCCAGGTAATTGTCTTAAACGAGTTTCAGATGCAGCAGACCAGCGTCTTAATGTTTATCAATGTCTCATGTAATTAACATATGGCTGAATGAGCAGACATGACCTCTGAAGTAATAGTATCTAGTAATAAAGCAAGTAACTGTTTCTCTCCTTTTTTTTTTTTTTTAATAGGTCTTTCAATCCATTTTTTCCACTACTTGGCTGTTTCATGACACCTGGTGTCCAGTTATGGGCAGTGTGGGCCATGCAACACGTCTGCAGCAAAAATCGTATGTATTGAGAGAATACTACCCTTAAAATTCTTATTTTTTAGTATGTTATTCACCAGCATAAAGTGGGAGAAATAAGAATTTATGGGGTATTCACTCCTAGTCCCCTGGAGAAACTATATTTAGGGCTTGACTAAATGGGACAGAAAAAGAGAGTAGTAAAAGTTCCTTACATCTCTTCTATTTATTGAAATTTTACTGTTGGATGCCTAGCATTAAGTCCAGAATGTGGATTTGTTAAGATTTAACTACATTTTTTGCTTGCACATGTATTTTTATTCGCATAAAATACACAGATATTAGTGATGGGCAACAAATTACTTTTGAATTATGAACAATGGCCATGGCAGGTAGAAGTCTCTTACTATGGGAACAGAAGCTGTAGTTAATCCTGATCTCTAATTGCCTTTTTGCAGTAACTTGCTGTGACATAAAGGTCGCTTTTTTAATCTCCTTTTCCCATCTGTAAAATGACAAGTAGAGTGATTTGAGAGCATTTGATGTAATGCACAAGTGTTGGAAAAGGAAATAAATCCCCCAATCATACCTAAATGTAGGAGCAGACAAACCTTTCTGGCTTTCATTGTGGGGTTTTTTTGGGGGGGAAGGGGTTTGTTATTGTTGTGGTTTTTGTTGTTTTGTTTGTTTTTGTTTTGTTTATTTGACTGAAATTTTTGGCATGAATATGTCTATATAAAGCAGATTTCTTCTAAAGTATCTGAAGTGTTTTCTGAGCCAGTTTTCAATCTCCTTGATGGCAGCATATCTTGGCATGTTTATCCCTGTCCCATAAATCACTATTTCTGCAGTGATAAGGCATCTATTCAGGACCAACCAATAAAATGACATAATATATAACTGCACACAGAATACTGTTTTGCTGCCCTTCATAGAGCTCATAAATATAATGAGCCACTGTTCCCAGGGTACTTCCCAGAAATCTGTGAGGATTTTCATGTTGAAGTCAAACTGTTCTGACAGAGTTGTTTTACTGGTCAGACTCTGGATAACAGATTTTAAATAAGGCCTGGTAATTTCTCTTTGTGCCTCAGCCCTGATAACTTTGTGTTGTCCTATTTGTTCTATTTATTTTTGGTATTTTATCTGCTCTCACCTCTGAGCTTTTAACATGCTGCTGGGTTTTGTATTGGCCTAGTCTGGATTTGAGACCAAGACAGAATTCCTGAAGTTTAGTTCTGATAGTGGTTGATGCCAGAAGCTTCTGGACAGAGTTGCAGAGAAACCAAATGTTTGGTAGCAAATGTAATAACCTACTTTGAGGGAAAATGTGTTTAATTCTGAAATATGAAGAGATACTTGGGAGGAAAATTTTCAGCTTTTGGTGCTTGGCACCAAGAAAGTTTTTAGTAGTCCTGGAGAGATGTTTTTTATTTTGACCCCTTCTTATAGATGATAGCATAAAATAGTCTAGAGGTAATTGGTTTAAAAATTCTGGTGTATTTTTTTCTCCTTCTGCTGTTTGTCTATGTCATAGTCACCTCAGTGAGGTAACCTAACTAAAATATTAGTAGCACTACAGTAAATGTGATCCCCAGTGAAATGCTCAATGTCAGCATTGAAACAAGTCTGGTGTTGCATCACTGAGATGAATGGTGAAATTGGGCCTATCTGAGGTAATGCCCTGTGGGTTGCATTACAGTCATCCTGACCTTTCCATAACAACTTCTGGAGCTTGCACATTACATTCACCCTACAGCTCTTTTTATAGCTGTGCCCTGCTCTTAGTAATGCTGCAGCTGGTGGAGGTGTGATTTCAACTTACTGAATTCCAGAATGGAAGTGGAAAAAACCCTGGAAAGGCATTTGTAGCAAGTTATAACTAATGAGAGGCCACCATCAATATATTTGGCAAACTGTTGGGAAAAACTAGTTTGTATTTGCTCTCCAAGCCTGGACAAGTGATGTAGTGATCTGTTACCACTTTTTGTTGACTGTTCTGTACTGAGGGTTTTGGGAAAGGTGCTGTTTTTACCTGGATACTCACAGACACTATAGTGCTTTTGATTCCCATTTCTTCTGGTTTGTTTATGTGCACTGTAAGTGCCTGTAGGGGAGGTGAGGGGAAGAGAGAATACATATTATAGGGCACTTTCCAGTCAGCTGAGACAGATGTGGTAACAGACCTGATTACAACTAGACTCCTGCCCAAAATAGCTCTGTTGTGCTGTCACTTGTGATGTGCTTCTGTGGATACTTCAGGGAGTGTCTTAAATACTGCCTGGAGACAAAAGTGGATTTGAATCAGTTTGCAGTATCTGCTACCCTTACTGTAGATAATTCTGGTTTTAATTCCCTTTTTATAATCCTATTGCAGCTGCCAGATACTGCAGCATGTTAATTGAAGAAGGTGGTTTGCAGCATTTGTACAACATCAAGGAAAACGTCCACACTGATCCCCATGTCCAAAGGATTGCTGTTGCCATCCTGGACAGTTTAGAAAAACACATTATGCGCCATGGGAGACCACCACCATGTAGAAAACAACAACAAACCAAACCAAACTGAAAGCTGCAGGTAGAGGAGTGTAAAGTATTGTCTCTGTAATAATCCTCTCTGATATGTGTGTAGTTGGAGTAACTTATAATATATTGGTCACCATTAAAGTGATTTGCTGGTAACTGTGGTACCCAAACCATGTGTGGTAACCTTGCTGAACGTCACCTTTAATGGCAACCTTGTACACAATTTGTAAAGGGTCACAGCTTGAGCTGGTCATGCCTGTAGGGGTAGTGCTGGCTACCAGGAGATGGGACTTGTACAGATCAATTTGCACAGCTGGAAAAAAGACTTCAAGGAGTATCTTGTTTTGTGACTTCTGGGAGAAAAGGCCATTCCATCCTTGTGATTGCTGTTAATAACACTGTTCACCAGTTTGGTGTTTGGATAGAACTGTATGTGGTTGTGAGATCAACACTTACAGACTAAAACAGAAGTCTGTGCATGCAGGTGACAGAGAGACTTCTAACTAAGGTGACCAAAATGTCCATTGTCTCTTAACCCTTCTAGACACAAATAGGGTCTTCAGCTTCCTTTTCCTTTTGCCTGCAAGCCATATTCTTTTGTTTTTCTTACTGCTGGGACAATGCCTTTTTACAGTTCATTTCTCCAGAGTCCTCCCTGCTCCTGTCAAGGTGGGGACCAGCATCACATTCAGGGAAAGGGGAAACACACTGAAATAAAGCAGTAGAAACAACTAAAATGAGACAGTACTAAAAGGATGTTTGAGAATTTAAATTTTATAACAAGAATGGGGTTTTGTTGTTGTGTGACTACTTTTGGTTGTGTGTGATCTCTTTCTTTTATTTTTGGAATACTGATGGGTATAGGAGAAGGCTCATTAGAGCAGAATAACTGAAATGACTTCATCATGGAGGGAGTTGCATGTATTCATAGAAGAGTGGGATATTTGGTCACCTTATTTATGAGAGACTAATGATTGCTCTCGTTTTCTGTAAATATTCTGTCAGTATTGTGCAGTGAATTATATTTCCAAGCCATCACAGTGAGTGCAAAATATCACCCAATGTTCTGTGTAAGCCCTGTGTCAATTGCATTGTTTTGTGGAGTGTGAAATTTTACATAAAGATGCTAATTGTAACAATTTATTTCTTTCTTGGTTACCTTTGGGTTTCAAACGGTGTGTTGAATGAAACATATTGCACAGTGTACAGATGCTTGATACAATGCAAGTGGTGGAAGCAAACTGCATGTCCATTCAAATTCAATTTAATTTCAGGTATTGTTTTTGTTTACTTGCTTAGTCTCCATATTTCCATGGCAACTGACTGATATTCAGAGACTCTTCTGTAAATATTGGGTAATTGAATTTAAAAAGAAAACTTATGTTTGGTAGCTTACTAGCAGAGATGGCTTCTTCAGGATGACCATATTTTACTATTTTTAAATCCTTTCCCTCTGAACTCCCATCTGTCACGTAAAAACACCACCTCCAATCTTCAGTAACCTAATTAATGTGTATTTCAGCAGCTTCAAAAGGTACTGATCCAGTAATTTAATCAGTGTTGTGTAATTGTTTTTTGTACAAGAGTATAATTTTGGCTGGCATTGTTTTCATTTGTGAATCTAGTTATATAAAGTTTTCTCAATTCCGACAGAAATTAAGCTGGCTGTAGCTTTGAATTATGAAGGTGGTTTAAAAATTAAAAACCACCCTTCTTTTAATTTGGTAATTTTACCCACCACCCTTTTAAGATGTCTGCTATGGAATTTCCATTATATGAAATGGAACACAAAACTTGTCAAAATTGGTGTCAATAGAATGAATATAAAACAATTGCTACAAGATTTTAAAATAAAGATGACAACTCTCCTTACAGTGCTGTCTTTTCCTAATAACAGGAGAAATTGCTGAAGCAACTTAACTGAAAACAAAAATCTGTTCCTCCATGCAGCACAAAATGCAATGATGATACTGGCGTCAGGCCAGATGTCTGAGAGACATGTCATTTCATAAAGTTCTGCAACCAGCAAGCAGAGATGGTAAATACCCATTTTCTTTTGCTCCTCCACACTTGAGTCAATCAGGGAGCAGAATTCTTTCAAGCTGAAAACCCTGCATGCTTACAAGGTATAAATGCACTACATCTATTTGTATGTGCCACTTACAGAGAGGTCTCTTCACATTCCTGTACAGCTTCAGGAGTTTCTGCCAGGTTAGAGTAATTCTGGAAGCAACTTTTAAACTTTGTTTTCCACCTGTAGCATTTGCCATCTTTTGTGAAGGCTGAAAAACCTGACTGCATTACCTTTGCAGATGTTTACATAGAAAATTTGTATGTGTGTAATTAGGTAGGGTTCCCACACACTTTTGGCACAAACGGAACTGTGCCTTCCTTTGATACTATCATAGCATGGAGTTCCAATGTGGTAAGCCACATCTTATTTTGATAACCTATAAGGCATTTCCTAAACCCACATTTGCTGATCACTTTAAATTGAAAACCCCAGTCTAGGGAAGTAAGAAGCTGTAGAGCTAAATTGTGTGGCAAGTTTTAGTGCTGGAGAACCTCAAAGCAGAGGGAGAAAATAACCTCAACTTCCAGTCAGCCAACAGAGGAAAACAAGTGCTGGAGAGAGATGATGTGCCCAGGGTGTCTGGCATAGACTGATGGGATGGCCCTGTGTTTCCTCAAGCACTGGTTCCAAAGGGAGGTGAGTTTGGGTTCCTGGGGTGAGTCATTGTTGCACTGCTCATAGCAGAGCTCTGTGATAGCACTGCTTGTTCTGTAAAAGCAGTTGGAAGAGCACTGATACATCTTTATAAATTGAATTTCTCCCCAGTGTTTGTGTTTACTAACAGTTTAGATGCAGTATATTTTCTGCCATTTTTTTCTTTTAATTTGCTTATGGTGAGCCAAAGCTTCTCCATATTCCTTACTTGACATCTCTGAGAAAGCCATAACCACTGACTTCAGATGAACATGCTTTAAACATCAGTTATACAAATTTAAATCTTTATTTGGAGATTTGTACAGAAAAATGATCCAATGGAGTAGTTAGAAATGCAGCCCAAGTCAAGGAGTTAAGTGCACAGAATGGTGTCATAAAAATAATCCTCAGAAATCAGTGGATCCTCCTCAGTCCTGCTTTATCTCCACAAACTCAAGGGGAAGCAGAAAGCATTATTTGCCAGTGAACTGAGGTGGTCTCTTCTCCCTGAAGGCAGCCATCCCTTCCTGACGGTCTCTGGTGGGGATATTCTACAGGAGAAAAGAAAAGAAAAGAAAGAGGTATGTTTTCCATTTACAAGTCTGATGTGGTTTTAAGTCCTGACTAATTTGGCTGTAGTGGTGTAAGACTAAGATTGCTTTTCTTTCAGTGATACATTAAGTCCCATCTTTCATGTTTTGCAATTAGGAAAATAGAAATGGGGTTGTAGTGTAACTCACAAAGCATCTAAGACAAAAACCATAGATCTATATAGGAAAACAGTTTTCCATAATCCTCATACTTCACCATCTTAAAATATGCTGAGAGACACATTATATTGTAATATTGTAATACAATTTATGTTCCACTAGGTGAGAATGGTGCATGCCTCAAAACTTGCAAAGAACTACAGGAGGAATTGCTTTGAATTTATGAAACTAAAACCGTTTGTAAAGCTCATTCCATAACTAACATACAGTTGTTCCTTTCAGGAATGAATTCTGAAGGCAACTTACCTGGGCATAACACATGCCCTCGATAGCCATCCCTGATGCAATGTCAACCTGGGAAGGAGAGGAAAGGTGTGAGATTTGTCTGAAGTACAGCCCTCAAAGCTACTTCACAGCTCTCAAATCAGTGAGAGCAGTCAGTCACTCTCAGTCAGTCATAGTAAGTGACCTTCACTCCAATATTAGAACTACAGTGTTAGCATCTGTAGGAAAAAAAAATTCTGCCATATTAATTTTATCTTTAGGGAAAATTTTTAAAGCCTCTGATATGGTTTTAAATGTCTGATATAAAGAAAAACTTTATAACTCATCCATTCTAAACATTTTTACTGTAGTAATTTGTAAGAGCTGCTAATCTTTCCATTCACCTCAGTATTTAAAAAAAAAATTACCTCCATTCCTTTGTTTATTGCCAGTTTTCCCATTTTCACAGCAAATGGTGCCTTTATTAAAAACAAAAAACAAAACCAAACCACAACAAATATTTTAAAATAATTAAATTCACATTAATTCATAATAGATGAATTGTTGTGTTATTATCCTAGCTCCAAGTGACATTCTAGTCTACAGAAATTTGCAGTAAGGTAATAAGTGTTTTTAAAACAATCAGTTTGGTGTTGTCTGCAGTCCACAGATGCACATGGTGTGAGGTTTCAATGTATCCTGCAGGTCTGCCTGGCTGCAGCTGGGGGTAAAACTGTGGCTTAAGCAGCTGGATGTTAACGCTTGTTCCTACAGAAACTGCATTGACAAGAAGGGACAGACTTAAGAGGCTTAAAGATCAGGAACCAAGACTTCAATGTTTCAGAGAAAGGAATTTCAGGCGTTTGTTTGCTTTTTTAAGGGGAGCACAAATGCTGTCTTTACCCTGGTCCCATGAACCATGCACTTACCTGGGGCAGGATTTCTTTAGCCAGAGTTAAAGCTCTCTGGTAAGCTGCATCCCCCTCGCTGTTCTGTAGCACTGAGTGATTTACCAGCCCCATGGAGGCTGCCTGTTCTCCATCAATCTGTCTGCCAGTGAAAATGAGTTCCTTTGCAAGACCTATTCCAACACATCTGGGCAGGCGCTGGGTTCCACCTTGGGACAACAGGGAAAACACCATTTTCCATTTCTGACAAATGTCCCAGTAGTATTTAGTCTCCTTATAAAACCAGAAGGCTTAAAAAATAAAGGAATCACACGTTTTTGAATATCTACTGGCTGAATCTGTTAACATTTTAGAGGCATCTGAAAGGCTTCAATATTTTGATAAAAAGAAAACGTAGAAAAGGACTTCCTAAATTCAGAGTAAGTCTGAGACAGAACTCTTGATTCTTAAATCTCTTGTGTGACTGTAAGATGCTACTTCTAATTTACATTCAAAACATTTTGAGTGTTCAAGAACACACTCTAATGGCAAAATATTTACAATACAGCTGAGAAAGTGAGATATAATGAATATTAACGAAAGCTAATGGAGGTTAAGATTTAATGAAGGTTACCTGCTCCAGGCAGAAGTCCTCGTGTGGTCTCAATAAGGCCCATTTTAGCTGATGAAGCTATTAAAAAAAAAAAAGTAGGGTTAGCTACATTTTGGTTTGTATAACTAGAAGTTTTCCAGATTGAACTGATCAATAAAATAAAAGAAACTGTCAATACTGAACTGGAACTCCAGTTCTCCAGGTAGCCAGAAAGTCTGAATACTACAGTACTTAATAAATATCCATCTCAAATCTGCTTACCCCAATGTAGCAATTTTAGCTAGAAAAATTAACCTTGGGTCCCTACTAGATAAAATATAGTGGATGGAAACATGGAAACAGAAGAAGGAAGTCTGCCAGCCCAAATTGGTTTAAGCTGGGAAGGTTAGATCTAGCCAGAGTGCTGATCCAGTATTAAGTTACAATAATTATTCAATTCTACTAATAAATAGTTTTTTAAAGGAATCCTAATCTTACCTAAAAACAGGCTTCACTTTTCAAGCATGGGAACTGCTTTCCAAGTACTAACTAAATGCCACAATTTCTGTTCAAATGCCTACGATTTAAGTTTCTCTCAAGCTTCTGGATTCCATCAACAATCCACTGTCATGTGTGTAAGTTCTTTTTAAAATGCAGCCATCAGTTACCAGGAGATTGCTGCACTGAGCAACACAAACCTGCCACTCGGAGGTCACAGGCCAGGGCCAGCTCTAATCCACCACCCAAGGCGTAGCCATCGATTGCAGCAATGGTGGGCACAGGCAGGGCAGCTACAGAAGAGAGCACACATTGCACAGTTGTGTTCCACATGTTCTGTTTCATATGGTCCTGGAATTTAAATCCTTATGTTCTAAAGGTTTTAGTTCAGAATTGCTCAAGAGCTCCTTTTCTTCTGCCACAAACTTTTGGTCTCAAAACAGTAAAAACGATCTTGCACTTCTCCCTTCTTTGTAAGAATTCAAAACGTGCTTCTTCCATGCAAAGAAGCTTGCAAACACAAAGTACTACAAGGCACAATAGGATTGATCCTCTCCTTGCAAATTTATGTTATGAATATTCATGTTGCAGTGAAACAGCCAAAGAAAAGACAACATCCCTAGGCCTTGTCACAACGATCAGGTTTTGTGGTGCTTTTGTAAGCCAAGGCTCCTGAAAACAGGAACAGTAAACACTGTTTAACTCTGTTACCTCATAGTTGAGGAACTTGATGTATCTGAAGATTAGCTGCTTGATACTTCTTTAAGTACTCGTGGAGCTGGATGCAAACTTCAGAGGTGAGCTGGTTCTCTACTGTAACCACCCCTCTGACAGCTTCTGTCTTTGTTTTTAATTATTGCAGTTCTGATTGGTATTTTAGACAGATTTCACTTTGGTATTTCTCTCTAGTGGTAGCAGAATAACTCGTAAATAGGAAATTAATTGCAGAAGTTCATATGCCTTCTGCAAAGAAAAAGAAAAGGGAGGTGGGGGAGTTGTAGCTACAAACCCCCCGATATTCCAGAAATCCATTTAGCAAATCAATTCAGAAATTCAAATCCAAGTTCTTAGGTCCCTGCCATATTATGAGCGTTTCTGAGCATGTACTGGAAGTGGGACAACCAACACAGCACTGCCTTCCATGGATTCCACAGAAGTGTAGAATAAATAGATGCTTTCTTGGAGCAGGTATTTATTATATAGGTGTCTATGTGCTTTGTTGTGGATAAGAAATGCATCTTGTCCTTGGAGTGGCAGCAGGATGACTGGTATTTAATTCTGATTGGATCTTCCTTTCAGGCATAAGCTGAACCCATTCTGAAGGCTACTCCTAGGTGGATAACCTGCTCGTTATCCCCTTCTACAGCATTTCTAAATGCTTGACTACAGGTGGTCTAGGGTAAATTTTCCAACTGATATAATCCTTTACCTATTTCATCCATAAGATTTCTCAGTCTTCTAACAAACTCTCCAACTTCTGCATCATCCATCTTTGCACGCTCCTTTAAATCTGCTCCTAAATAAACGAGAAAAACGTAGAATCCAGGAAAAGACATCTGAAATGTTCCCTCCTGTCCCTTTCAGAGGACAGACCACTTAAAAACTCTTGAGATACAGCATTCCAGTTAAGTAAGGTCCATGGGAATTTGGAGTGTGGACATTTGGGCTGCAGCAGTAACAAGGGTGCCCCTCTGTGCCCTTTTGACAGATTTATTTTTACCCCTTTCCACTCATTTCCAGCTGCTTTTCTGTATGATCTGATCAGCACACAACCCTAAGGGCCACCACATTTTTTGAGAGTAGTTTGCAGAGCATTTGCTACTCACCTGCACAGAAGACTCCTTTCACCTGGCTCTTGAACAGCACCACACGCACCTGCTCATCGAAGCGCAGCTGCTCCAGGGCACTGAACAGCTGCGAGGGAGGGAGTGCAGGCAAGAGGAGAAGGACTTTAGGCATATGGATGTATATATACACCTAAATTATAGCAAGCTCCTCATCTATGATAAAAGTGTTTTGTTTTTCTCCCCTGCAGGTGCCAGGAAATTCATGTAAGTGGAACCTGCAGTTTTTTCCATGACAAATTCAGAATTACACATTTCCCCATCTTGTTTTTCCTTCCATTCAGAGATGAATCTTAGCTGTACCTAAAACTTCCTTTCCTGTCCAGGCATAAGCCAGACTTTCTCTAGGATGTGTCATCCCTGAACAGATCACCTGCTGAGGTATGACAATGAGTATGCTTTTGTTGTAGTGACAAAAGTAAGGACATTAACTTGCATCTGAGTTAACTTCAATAAATTAACTTAAATTACCTAACTTAATCAGATATCTGTGTCCACTGTATCTGAGGTTATTACAGTAACTGTTACATTCTGTTTTTCTCCAGCTTCACCTGCCTCGCCCCAATGCCATCTACCATTGCCCTTCATCATAAGTTTTTTTTTAGATTTCCCACAACTATTCTCATTGCAGTTAGTTATTGGTCATGGTTCCAAACATGCTCACAGGCCAGGCCCATACTCACTTCATTTACAAATACTTTTCCCAGTGAATTTCTCGCATGGGGTCGGTTCATTAGGATTTCAGCAATACCTTAATAATAGGAGACAATTTCAGTTATACTTCATTTAGTTCTCTGACACAGTAATTCAACTGGGAATAATATCTGCATATGCTGCATCTTCTCCTTCCTGAAAATGCATAAGAAGTATATTCTAAAACAACAGTTATTTTAAAATTGGGGGTGGCACACCGTGTCTACAAAACCCAGTTATGCAGAACAACTGTAAAATTCAGTAGCACTGTAAAAGACTATGAATAAGGAGACTTCTAAAAAATGAGCAGGACATCTAAGAACATACATCTTAGAATCACTGCAGAAATGGGAAAAAAAACCCCCAAACAACAAACCAAAACCCAAGTGATCCATCTTAGTTTTCTCTTTCAAATGTTAGTTTTTACTGTTATCTCTTTTAAATGTTAGTCTTGCTGTGTTCAAGTACTTTCCCTAATGAAGGAGACCATCCTCTTGGGATTGCTGTTTGCATGAGAACAGCACAGACAGGTCACTCAGTTCTTGTTCCAGAACCAGTTTGAAATTGAACTCTATTTAATTTCAACATTATAAGCTCCTCAGCAGAAAGGACTCCACTCAAAGTTCCTAAGTCCAAGCAGAAAAATAGAACCACATCAACCTACTTCTCCTTTGCACATGTGATTTGTAAATTATTATCCAATGGCTTCTGTATGCTTTGGAGACAATAAACATCTCCCATTTTGTCTGGACTTCTGCTCAGTTTCCAGGTCTTAACTTTGGAAGATGCTGTTGCTGTGCAGTAGGTGCACACCTGTACCTCACACCTGCCTTGCTGGGTCTTTCTGTCCTGCTGAAAAGTCTCTGTTTATTCCTCTGCCTATGTCAGTGGCCAGCTACCGAACCAGAGATGTGTCACATTGGAATGGAGACACAAGTGACAGCGGGCACCAGCCAAGGAAGTTCACAGCTGGTAACTACTTAATCTCTTTGTAACCTGCAAATTACCAAGAACTGTTTATAAGCTCTTGCAACAGTTACACAGACTGTAAATTCATTGTCAATCTGAAACCAAACCTGAAACTGCTTCGTGGTTCTCATGGACACATGGTGCACAGACATGCCAAGGTCCTGTCCTACCTTTATCACTGTATGTTACTGCTGTTAAAAAATCTAAAGTATGCAAACCAGAACTTCCTGCGTTGAGCTCTCCTGAAGACATAACTTAAAAAACCAAAAGTATCAAGATACTCATTCAGCAGCAGAGTTCTTGAAAAAAAAGTATCAAGGCGTAACTGAAAGCAAAACAGCAACGAGCGGCCGGGGCTCGGCAGGGCTGTCACCCCGCTCGGGCAGCGCCGCGCTGGGAACACACGGCCCCGCTCCCGCCAGGCCGAGGAGTTTCCAGCAGGGGCTGGCAGAACCGGAGCCGCACGCCGAGTCCNGCCCGGGACGGGACGGGACGGGCCGGGCCCCGCCTCCGAGGGGGAGCGGCCGCCGGCTAGGGAAGCCAGCAGCGCTTACACGGCCGCTGCATGGGGAGAGTTGCTTACAAGCGAGGAGCCCTGCGGTGGGAAACAAGGTCGCTGCCACAAACACCGCCGCCAGAAGCTTGGCTGAAGGTGGCACCGGCTGCCGCCAGGAGATCTGTGCAAGGCAGGAGGTGATTTCCATTCTGCCCGAGTCGTGGAGATCCTCAAAGATGACAGAGTGAGGGAAGGGGAAAGACATCTGGAAGTGTGAGTTGATGAAGGGCCAGATGTTCAGCTCTCACTGTAAACCCATCTGTAGGTAACAAGCAGCATTTCAGAAAAAGAGAATGACCTTGTCAAGTGTCTGTCCTGATGACATCTCTGAAGAAAAAGAATTACAGAATCACAGGATCAATTAGATTGGAAAAGTCCTCTGAGACCATCAAGTCCAGCCTATGACTGATCACCACCTTGTCCCCTAGACCATGGCACTGAGTGCCATGACCAGTCTTTCCTTAAACACTTCCAGGGACCGTGACTCCAGCACCACTCTGAGCAGCCCATTCCAATATCTAATCACTCTTTCTGTGAAGAAATTCTTCATAACGTCCAACCTAAATCTCCTCTGGTGCGTATTTTGGTAATTTCTCTCATTCTGTCCCTTGTTCCCTGGGAGCAGAGTCTGACCCCCACCTGGCTGCACCTTCCTGTCAGAGAGCGTGGGGAGCGGGAAAAGCCCCCCTGAGCCTCCTTTTCTCCAGGCTGAGCCCCCAAAGCTCCCTCAGCTGCTCCTCACAGGACTTGTACTCCAGACCCTTCACCATCTTCACTGCCCTTCTCTGGAACCAAAGAGAAGCAGGGAGCTTCATTGCACCTCCGCTTTGGAAAAACGTCTGATAATGGCCAGGATAGAGGAGTTCAGGGGGATAAGCAGGGATGTTTGTAGGACTGGCCATGGCTGTGCTATGGACAGGTACGACCCGGCTGGTGCCGCACGGGGGGCGCTGCGCCTTTAAGGGGCGGGGCGATGACGCCCTGCCCCGGGTGCGGGCCCCGCCCCCGCGCGGTGGCCCCGCCCCCGGTGTCGCTGAGGGCCTGCGGGACTCGGTGGCAGGAGCAGGAACAGGAGCAGGAGCAGGGCTCGTCCCGTGCTATCGCCATCATGCAGCGCCGGGTGTTCGTGGTGGGCGTCGGCATGACCAAGGTACCACCGCCGTCCCCGGCACCTGTGTGTGCACGGGGGGACGCGGCCCGCGCGAGGCCGGTCTCGGCGGCGCCCCCCAGCTGTCCCCTGTTGGCGCTGAGGGGGAGCTGCTGCGGGAGCCGCCCGCGCCCTCCTTCAGTGCGGCTGAAGCCCCTCACGGGACGCGGCGCCACCTCAGGAGCGCGCTGGCAGAGCCGTGCGGTCCCGGCCCGGGCGGCAGCGGCTCCGCGCAAAGTTCACCCTTCCTCAGCGTGTGAGGGAGGCCGGACCCCGGCCAGGGTGAACGTGGTGCTCCACAGAGCAGGTCGATACAACAGCCGTGCAGCGGGTACTGTGTCCCCGTGTCCCTGTGTTCCTGCAGCCGCTGGTCCAGGGCCCGACCGGGGGCAGGGGCTCTGCAGGGTCTGTCCTGGGGCGCTTCTGTTCCAGGCCCTTGGGTTATGAGCGCACGGTTCGCCCCGCTCAGCTCCTCCGCAGCCCCCCGGGAGCAGGTGGTAGCCAGGTGGGCGTGGGGCTCTTCTCCCAAGTAGCAAGTGATGGGACAAGAGGAATTGGTCTCAAATTTCCACAAGGCGTGTTTAAGGTTAGAATTAGGAGTAAATAAATTACTTCACCGAAAGGGTTGTCAAACCTGGGAACAGGCAGACCCGGGTAGTGGTGGAATCACCGTCCTTTGGGCGGACTTAAATACACGAAGAGGTTCACGTAGGGGCATGATTTAGTGCTGGATGTGGCAGTGCTGGGGTAACAGTTGGACTTGATCTTAAAGGCCTTTCCCAACTTAAACAATTTTATGATTTTCAAAGAGGAACAGAAGCTAAAAGAACGATTTTTGTCTTGGTAGGTGAATCTTAAGGCAACTTTGATATTTGCCAGGGTAGTCAGAAACTCATCCCCCATCCACCTTTTAAATAATAACTTTTTGTCTTGTTGCTGCATGGGTATTTCTCTAGCATACTATGTGATAAGGAAGGAATTGAAAGGTTAAAGATAATTCTGTTAACTGTGTTTATTGGATTGGATCACAGAATGTAGTTGTAGAAGTTACTGAGCTCACTTGTGATGTCCTCATGAGGAGACAAGTAAAACCTGTCAGACACCATATTGCATCTTAAGTACTACACTATGAAATCTTTTAGGACTGTATTGCTTCTATATGATGAGTGTTAATGATTTAATGGCTTCTAAAATTTGTTATATCTTCTCACAAAAACAGTCCACGTTTCCTGTCTAACTGTCACTTCCCCAGTGCTCCTCATTTTCAGAAGTGGATCATCTCAGTCACCAGTTGAGCATGACTTGAGGAATTGTCAGTACTGTCTTCTCTTAGCCCAAGCAGTATCAATCACTCCTGCAGACTTCTACAATAATCAACTCATCAACTGCTTTTTCTTATGACCTTTGCTATTAAATTAGCAAAAGGAGGCACTGCAGAAAGTACAGCTAAGTGGTACAAATGACTGGAGTCAGAGAGGAGTCAGGGAGATAAGCAGAAGGAGGCAGCAAATTAACTTTTATATATTCACAGGGGACTTAAAATAATTTGTGGGATTATAAGTAGTTAGCATGAGAATTTCTTTTAGCAGTGACACTTTTTGATAGTGATGTAAAAATGCAAACCACATTTACTTGTGGTGGTCTCTAGTGAATCACACTGCAAAGAAAACAGAAATGCCACCTCTACTCCAATGGTGAGGAGTAAGGTATGATAAATTCTCTACAAAGAACAAACATTTTCTTGTTACAAATAGGAGTGTAACAAGAAAAAAAGTGGAAGTATGTATCAAAGCCTCAGTGAATATTATTTCATGTTTTATAATGAATTGGTGAAGATTACAGTTATTCTCTGTCCCACCTAGAGGCTTTGGACAGGATTATTGTCCATTTCCATAGTAATGGATCTTCTTTAACACTGACCAAAACTGGCCCTCAGCTCCCATAAAGTTGCACGATTTTCTCTTTTTAGCCATTGCAAAGTCTGGCAGCAGCACTTGGGAATTGTAAAGATTTTGTGCGTGCAATTTTGGGTCAATTAAATGACATTGTTTGCATGATTTATTAAAGCTTATTTCTAAATTAAATATAAAGCTTTTAAATATACCAGTTTGAGCAAAATATGAATTAAATCTCACTTGATTTATTCTCAGCTTGTTTTTCTTTTCTCTTGCCAGTTTTCAAAGCCTAATGAGAAGAGTGCTGATTATCCTGACATGGCTAAGGAAGCAGGTAATTTAGTAATGAAGCATTTTGTTTGATTGCTGATGCTCATTTTAGGTCTTACAGCCAATATTTTTACTACACATATGAAGGAAAAGCTACTGTCCAGTAAATAGATACATCTAAAAAGCAAATTTAAAACTCAGACCTCTTTCACCAAATCCATAACTGACCTGTCCAGGTCAGCCTTTCCAGGCTGAAGTCAGCAGGATGGTTTAAGATTGGATTGTGCACTTAAATAATTTAATACCTATGTATATTATTCAAAACATACTCTCACTGGAACAAATAACCTTGGTGCATGAACACAGAATTGATTGAATGAAATTTTCAGATAAAGAAGCTTGTTCAGAACTCAAAATACTGTGAAATTGTCCTTATGAGTGTGAAATTGTCCTATTGAGGTACAAGACTATATTAACTATTTGCACCATATAATAAGGAATTTCTACAACTCTCATTTGTGAATGCAGGGCTCATACATACTACTCTAGGTTTGCTGGTTATGGTTGTGAGAGCTGCTTTTTTTTTTCCCCCTGCAATTTTATACTTTTTTCCAACTTTTAAACTGTTTTTCAGGCCAGGCAGCTTTAGCTGATGCTGGGATTCCTTATTCAGCAGTGAAACAGGCATGTGTGGGTTATGTTTATGGTGAGTAATGTTTGATTGGGATGATCCTGTGACAGTAACAAACATCTGTGTAGATAAAGTTTGAGGAATGCCATCAATAAGCTTTCTGTTAAGGGGAAATCTATTTCCATTCCAAAGAGAGTTTTCCATTTACTTTCCTTCTGGTTTTCTATTGGCAACTGAAGTAGGGCCAGTCTGATGTGAATCCAGGGGCAGCTTCCCAGCCACGCCTCTAAGACCCTTTTGTCCAGTCCAGTTATGTTTCTTTGATTCACAGCCTGTGAAACAGAAACAAAACAAACTTCTGGTTTTAAATCTGAGGAGTTTCATCTTGTTTCTGAGGTTCTTTACTGTGGATACCTGAGAGCTCAAGGTGACAGCTCAGTTCAAGTTTACAGTTTAATTGGTAGCACTGCACCTACACGGCAAGATTTTTTTTTTTTTGTGAGTTTGTGCTTTATTTTGATGTTGTGTTTCTATCTGAAGGTGACTCGACCTGTGGGCAGAGGGCAATCTATCATGGTCTGGGTCTCACTGGCATTCCCATCATCAATGTTAACAACAACTGTGCTACTGGATCCACTGCTTTGTTCATGGCCAGACAGCTTGTAGAAGGAGGTGAGCTGTTCTGCTCTGTGCACCTAAGAGATTGTCTGGGATACAGTAGGATGGTGTATGTGGATCTACATGTTTTTTTCTCCTGTGTCATGAGTTGTATGAACCTAGTCAGTACTGCCAGTTAAGTGTTTCTGCAATAATTGGAGAACTGCAGAACAAGTGGCATTATAGTACTGCAGGCACTAGATTCTGCAGGATAAAAAGAAGAATCTGCTAAAAAGCTTAGCTTTTTTCTTTTTAGCTTGAAGTTAATACAAATGTAAGGGAAGAGAGAGAGCAGACTAGCAGACCATACTTTGAGCTGGCAGATGAGTTTTCCTCCTGTTTTTGCAGTTCCTTTGTGGACTTTGATACTTTCTTGCAGTGGTGCTGTTTCTGTAATGAGAACTATAGTAACACTGTGTAGGATTGTTTAGTATTTGTAGCTGAGACATAAGTGCTTGGTTCTCTATCAGACAGTTGGTGTCAGTTGAAAATAAACCTCAATCCTGTAGTAATCTATCATTCTTAAGTATCAATATGTTTGTATCAATATCTTGTCCATCTTAATTTGACTTTTTCAAAAATGAAGGAGGAAGGAAGAGCAGCTGGTAGGTGTTTGTGTACATATCTTGGATAGTATATCTTGAATAGTTGCTAGTCCATAGTGTCATTTATAATCACATTGTTCTTTAAATAGCCACAAATCTTATTTTAAGGTTTGGCAGACTGTGTTCTGGCACTCGGCTTTGAGAGGATGGCAAAAGGATCTCTTTCTTCAGGTGTAAGTGTCTGAAACACTTGATCTTTTTTGTGCTTGGAGATACATTTCCTCATTCTCTGGGATGTATTCTCAGTAATACCACTTGCTTTAATGCATTGCTGTAGATGATAACAAAAGAAACCCTTATTTTGATCCACAGAATCTTTTAATGAGTTTTGTGGTTCTGATGGCAGCTATGACGCACTATAAAAATAAATTCTAAAACGTTCCATGCAAAATTCGTGTGTCATGTTTTTTGTATTTTGCCAAGATTATGTTAGACTGGGTTAATGGGGAAAAAGCAAAATACCAGCTAAAATACTGAAGCTTTGAGTAACTGAAGTCTTTCTCAAACAACACAGCAAATTAAAGAAAGAATCTGGGTCTTCTGGCCTGATGCTTACTCAGTTGACCTGTTAACACACTCTCCCAAAAACTAAGGGCTTCTTGACTCTTATTTGTTTTTACTGGAGAAGTGTGTGTGGGTTTGTTTTTATTTTGCCTTAAGGCAAGCAATATTAGAGCCCATATGTCATTTAACTGCAGAACTGCCAAATTCGATAATATATTCAAGAGGTTTGGGTGAAAAATGTTAAATTTAGCAAGTGATAAAAATGAGCAAGAGTTATCTTTTAATGTGTTTTACAACTTTTCATCTAAGCTTCATTGAAAATACTAATAGAGTATTAATTTTATAACTTGAAACTAAATTAACTGTAGGATTTTAAGTGAGGTGAAAAATACCCCAAGTTCCCTGCTGAAAATAGTGGCTGTGATAGAAATCATGTAGCAATGATCCTTGCCTTTAATCGGTATAGTGGTTATAATGTTCAGCATTTTCTACTTATTCACTCTTTTTTTATAGCTGGGAAATTGTGAATACTTCTAAACATGTCACTGAAGTGCAACATGCTGTCCAGGGACTTGTTAAAATATTAGAAAAACTTCTCATTTACTTGAAATCTGTGACAGTTGTGCGGTGATGTTAAAAAGAAAAGGAAATTATGATTTGCTTTGTGTTTCTGTTCTCAGTTTGCAGACAGAACTAATCCTATGGACAAACATGTGGAAATTATGATAAATAAATACGGCCTAGCAAGTGCTCCCGTGGCACCTCAGATGTTTGCAAGTGCTGGCAAAGAATATATAGAGAAATATGGTCTGTTAAAATCCTTTTTTTTTCATTGTCTTCTATTTATGAAGTGATTTTAAAATAATAGGATTTTGTTTTAAAGAAATGGTAACATTAAGGCTGCATAACTTCCTGCATTTTATCCCTGTGCCTTAGGATAGGTAGATGGGCTTGGGGCTGAACTTTTTGGCAAAAGTTGTTGGGTATTTGATTTAATACCTAGCCCAAGGCTGCTGCCACTGCTGCTTGCTACACCCTCACCAGACAAGCAAATTAGCTCCAAGGTAACAGCCTGGCCTGTTGTGCATCTTTTATTTGCACTGACTTCTAGACTATTATATGAAAAAAATGATAGACTTAGACTCTAATATACTGCAGCTGTTTGGCACTGTTAGAAAATGAGCATTTAATTTTTAGTCATATAATAGTACATCAAATAACATGCACTTGTTTTCTGTGTTTTTATGTAAGTATTAAATATGCAAGTGGGTTGTTCTGTTAGCTAAAACTCAGCCATATTTAGCAGTCTTTATCTAACTTTGAAACCTCAGTTGAGTTCTAAGGAAAGTCTTCATAAGAGTGTGTCTCTTGTAAAGATGCTTGTAAAGGTCAGATACTTATGACACAATATTTAAACTGTTATGTCAGCACTGTTTGAGTAAACAAAGTATTTCAACACAGCTTTCTTTCCCCTTTTCAGGGACAAATCCAGAATACTTTGCAAAAATTGCATGGAAGAACCACAGCCATTCAGTCAATAACCCGTGAGTCACGTACCCTCTATAGTCAACATCTCTTGTTACAAAAATTCATGCACAACAAAGTAGTATTTTTAGAATATGTTCAGAATATTTTCTTTGTTATGGGATAAGAAAATAAATATTCTATAAATATATAAAAATAAATTCTCTATCTGGTGCCTTATACTTTGTAAAAAGAGCTCTATAGCTGCCTAATACTGTAATATTGGTATGTCTGCTGCTCAATCTGAGTGGGTTTCATCTGTGTGTTTTCCTTAGGTATTCCCAGTTCCAACAGGAGTACACATTAGATGAAGTTCTGCATTCTCGCAAAATTTTTGATTACTTGACTGTCTTACAGTGTTGGTAAGGAGAGGACTTTGCATTGTGAAATAGATCTTGATGTTAAGACAAATATGGTAGGACATCTGTTTAAATAAAGTCTGTTTGTGTGTAAATTAAAATTTACAGATTGCTTTAAGTAAAACTTTTTATAAATAAAACAAATGTGGAAACTCTGTCATGACCAAACACTAGAGATTTGCTCTCAGTGTAACACCATGAGCTGAAATAAGTTTTGTACTTCGGGGTTCTCATGTAATTATGCATTTTTACTAATGTGCATCCATTGCTGTTAAGTGTTAATTCTTCTCAGCCTTTTCTGTGCACTCTTGGAGGGTGTGTATATATTTATATATGTTTATAACCAAGTAGGAGCTTTGATTTCTCCTAAATTGAAAAGCCTTTAGGATAAATTTCTATTTCAATGTCATGATTTTCAAATGTTTGGTATAAATATTACTGAAAGTATCCAGTAAGCACTGATGGAATTTATAGTTTCAATGGTATCAGCCAAAGTAAGTGGGGGTTTTATTTGTTGGTTTTTTGGTTTGTATTAAAAGATAAATCTATGGAAGATCAACAGTCTAATGAAGATTGACATTACTAATTTAGAACAATAACATCATTATGTTTCTTTCAATCAGTCCAACATCAAATGGTGCTGCAGCTGCAATTTTGGCTAATGAGGAGTTTGTGAAAAGGCATAAGTTGCAGCCAAAAGCTGTGGAAATTCTAGCCCAGGTGATGGCTACTGATTATCCAAGCACATTTGAAGGAAACAGTTGTATGAAGATGGTAGGTTTACAATTCTGTACTCCCTGGTACTCATTGGGGTGGTTTTTCTGAAGTTTATGATTTTGGGTTGGTGCTTTGTGAGAGTTTTTTGTTTGGTTTTGGTTTGGGGTTTTTTCTGTTTGTTTTTAGTACCTGCAAGTCCTAGTGATGCTGTACACATTTTCATGTCAGTGAGCAAACATATTGTGCTTTGTGGTGAATGTAAAATTGATTTCACTTGGACAGAGATGGAATAAGCAAAGAGAATGATTGTGGAATGACAGTAAGTAACTTAGAAACAGGCTATCAGAAACCTACTTTGTAACAAATTATTTACAGCCTATTTTTTAAACAACTTGAACAATGAAAGAAAACGTCTTTAATTTTTCTGTTTAGAATAATAATGAAATTTAAAACAATCAAGTGGATCATAGAAAATGGTAACAAGACAATTTGAGGATTTGTTTCAAGACTGTTGGTCTGAGTCATGCAAAGGAACAATTTGGCTCGTGAGCTAGGTTGAGGAAATAGAGAATATTCCCCAGAAAGGTTTTGTATGCCAACAATAAGCCTTAGAATGTATTATTTCTTTCCAGACAATTTGTATTGAATGAATATCAAACTCTGACATGTGATGCGTTAAAATAAATCAGAGTTCTGCCTCTTGCAGGTTACTGTCACTGACAGCATCTATAGAAGCACAGTTGAAATAAAGTGTAGAAATAAAACTGTGAGCTATATTTCCATAATGATATTTTAACATAGAATTTCTCCTTTTTTTTCAGGTTGGCTATGATATGACTAAAAATGCTGCACAAAAATGTTTTGAAAAAGCAGGGCTGAAACCTACAGATGTTGATGTGATTGAACTTCATGACTGCTTCTCAGTTAATGAGTTCCTCACCTATGAAGCTCTGGGACTGTGTCCAGAAGGTAATAGCAGCAATGGAGATCATTGTTTTATTAAAATGGAAAGCACTAAAAATACCCAAATTAAAGACTCCTGTGATGTCAGTATTAACCCCCTTTTTCAGGGCTCTATTTTTACCCCAAGATTTCACTCCATCTATGTATTTCCTTTTAAGAAGATAAAAATGGTACAAGAATTGCCTGTGGAGAGCCTTAGCAAGTCACTGATCTTTGAAACATCTTTGCCTCAGAGTTGCTGGCAAACTGTCCATGTGCATCTAAAGTGTAACAATGCTCAGTCTGTCCAGAATGGTCTAATGTCATCCAATCTGCTGGATTTACCACAGGTTCAATGGCAGTGGAGTTTAGCTCTGTATATGCAACTCAAACCATTGACATTTTCTACTGAAGAGGTTTTTGATTGATTTCAAATAAATGATGCATTGAACTGCTCTTTCAGTTCATGATATATTTAAATTCTAAACATATTCTTGCTTGCGTAGATTATCATCTGATATAATCTCTCTAATTTGTTTTTAACTAATTGTGAGAAAATACCATATTCTGGCACTAGGTGGTATATTAAGTCTGACCTGTCTTACTGAAACAGACATTCATGGAACTTCAGGAAGACTTCTTATGTGTTTGTAGGTCTGCAAATATTTGCCCTTGAATGTTTGCTTTCTACTGTAATTTTTGCTGTTTTTATGATATTTGCAGCAAAAATGGTAAATGTTTGACATATTTAAACAGCTACATTAAGCTCTTTAGCTTCATTCCTTTAACTGATGCAGAATAATCCTGGTAGTACCTGTATATTTGACTAATTAGTCTTGTGCATTGTTATTTAATAGTGCAGTTCTCACAACACTTAGTCTGGCCTTAAGAGTGTATGAAACTTATCTTGGAATGGCAGACTAATTAGGCATAAAGATTAATGAAATGGCATAAACCACTGTGGGTTTAGATGGGCAGATCTAACCTGGTATTCTCATTTAATGTCACCATGCAACCACGACAGATCTTTTTTAGATTTCAGTGTTGATCATGGAGGATGAAGAAGCTGGTACAACAATAAATGTGCAAGAGCCTGGTTAAAAGGGAGAACTGTCTGTAGTCTGGAAAGCTAAATAATTCCAAGCATTAGTCTTCTGAGTGGTTTTATTTATTATTTTAATGTTGTAATACAGCCCAAGGTACCATTAGTTGGCCTTGTGTTCAGCTTGGTGTTCAGCCTCCAAATCCTGGGGATCACAAATTACAATTTACAAATTACAAAAAAAAACATAGCTATCACTGCAGTTTCATGAACAAAATATAAGTAGCTTCATTATACTGATTATATCATAATGCTGTATATGCCAACAGAACAATTCAACTGCAAATTAAAAAAAAAATTCTGTACCAAATGTTTCTCTTCCATTTATGCTTTCTCCAGAGGTATAACAAATCTCATTACTGTAGTTTGACTAATTCTTGCTCTTTGTGATATATGAGCTGTAACATTTCCTAGTGTTTGACAAGCAGCATCTCTGGTAAGTTACAGCAGAACTGAAAAATCACAAATAAAAAAAAGAACATTTTTCTTACACAAATACTGTTTTATAGGAAGAGCATGTGACCTGATCGACAGAGGAGACAATACTTATGGAGGAAAATGGGTTGTTAATCCCAGTGGTGGTTTGATTTCCAAGGGACATCCTCTTGGTGCCACAGGTATGCAAAACCACTTCCTTCAATCACACCCATTAGATAGGAGATACAGCTCCTGAATAGGCAGGTGCTTCCCACCTGTGCTTGAAATGTGAGGGCCTCAAAGCTTCTTCCCAGTCTTCTTTCCAAATAATCCAAGTATTGGGGCAGGTTGACACAGCTTAACCTTTTCTAAATAATTGCTCAATAGTACAACTTCTGATGAATGTAGTTTGAATAACTAATTTAATATGTTTTCATCCTTGAAAATTCTGGTTTTGGAGATTTTTACTGCCTCTGAATGGCCTGTACCATTGTTAGCTGTACTAGAAGCCAATTTTATTAAGTCTTGGATGTCAAAATATTTATCTGATCTTTACAACAGAAGCTCACTTGTTCACCATTTCCAAGCAACATAGGTTTTCCCTTTCTTTGTTTGTTTGTTTTCTTTCTTTCTTTAAACTACTGTGCTTGTTTCTAATTACTTGGCTTTTGGATAAAATGTGTTTGGATTTGTGAGGATAATTCACCTTCCTTGCTTGGAAACGAGAAGTTGTCAGAAAATTGGAGAAGATGAAACCTTGTAAAACACCAAATCTTAATCTAAACAGTTTTAACAGTGAGGTGCAATATGCAGTTAGTGTGGGGCCAGGGGGAAGGGTTAGGAAACTTTGGGACAAAAGGGTTCCAGATAAATGAGACTGTGGATATCTGTAACAGTCTGAGAGTATTGCATTGCCAGGTTTGTGTTAATTTTTGTCAGTTACACAGTGATAAAAGCAGAGGAGTTACTGGCAGTCTTGCCTCTCCATTGCCATGGGATGGAGGAAGAGTCAGTAAAATGCAGAAAATGACAAGTGTTCAACCTATCAGCTTCATTTCCCTCGGAAGGAGTTTTGAGGCCAGTTATATGCTAAAGAAGGGTCATATAAATCCTCTGAAATATCCAAGCCATTCCAGGGCAGGCTGCACCACAGGACACACTCTTTCCTTGAGGCTGAGAGAATGTGAATGAAACCTGTTCATTCTCATCTATGATTGGAATTTTAAAACTCCTTAACTCCTCTTCGTAATGTTTCAGTTGGCAATGTGTAAAATTCAGTGCATGAAATGCAGATTCCTTGTCTACCTTGTCCAAAGAGCTGTGCAGTTCTCCAGGGGAAGGGGTGGAGGGAAGGAGAAACGTGTGAGGAATGTCCAGAGAAGGGCAGTGGAGCTGGGGAAAGGTCTGGAGCACAACTCCTGTGAGGAGCAGCTGAGGCAGCTGCGGGGGCTCAGCCTGGAGAAAAGACTGGAGAAGGGGGGGACCTTCTCACTCTCTGCAGCTCCCTGAAGAGAGGTTGGAACCCAGACAATTAGAGACAGGGTGTGAGGACATGAGACTCAGGATGAGCTAGGAGTGGTTTAGGTTGGACATCAAGAGGAATTTTTTTTCACAGAAAGAGGGTGGTTAAACATCAGAATGGGCCGCCCAGGGAGGTGGTGGAGTGTTGAAGGAAAGGCTGGACAGGGCACTCAGTGCCGTGGTCTAGCTGATAAGCTTGGTGCTTGGTCATAGGTTGGACTCGATGATCTTGGATCTCTTCCAACTTAATGAACGTTGTGACTCTGTGTGTGCGGTGGGACTGGAGCCCGACTGCAGGAAGAGCTGATGGAATAGTGCGAGGAGACCGAGGGTGAACACAATCAGAGAGTGTCAGGGTTGCGAAGAAAAGGAGTTCCCCTTCCCTTGGGTTTCCCAAGGACAAACAGTTCACTCCTGGCAGCTCGGATTCCTGGACGTTTCTCAAATCCCGTTCCCGTGTCCCTCGGTGTGTCCCGGTGTGTGTGTGGGGGCCGCTGTGTGACGGCGCGCTCTGCGCTCGATGTTTCAGGGCTGGCGCAGTGCGCGGAGCTCTGCTGGCAGCTGCGCGGGCTGGCGGGGCGGCGGCAGGTGCCGGGGGCGAAGGTCGCGCTGCAGCACAACCTGGGGCTCGGCGGGGCCGTGGTCGTGACGCTCTTCAGGATGGGCTTCCCCCGGGAGAGCAGGTGAGCCGGGGCTGACACACGCCGGGGGCTCGCCCGGCACGGGGGGGACCGCGGCCTGCACCGCCAGGCCTTCCGGAGCGCTCAGCTGGGGCTGCACACAGCACACGGACAGAGCGCTGCTGGCCGAGCCTGGCTGTCCTGCTTCCTGTGCCTTCAGAATTTAGTTGTGCTGGGGTTATTGGCTGCCTCTGCGCTGTATAATAAAACACCCAGCGTTTGGAGCGTTTGTGTAGCTGCAGCACTGCAGGTCTGTACTGAGGTTATAACTCACACACTCTGGTGTCACAGGGTGCATTGAGAGTGATTGGAAAGCTCAAACTGCCGTGTAGAAATGGCTCAAGTGATTGCCCGTAAGTAGGGAAAAAGCCACCAAATAAAAACCATTCCAAGAACACAACAGGCCACATTAAAAATAATTAAGTGAAATTAGGCATCTACCAAAACCGGCAAGACATTCATGGGAACAGAGAAACCACTGCTTTCACTGCTAAGATTGTTACTGGTTTAGATGTATGAAGGATTGTTCTCAGCCGTGTTTCATGTGATACTCTAAGTTCTTAGCATTCAGGTGTGTTACTTGCCCGGTCTTGGCTACAGAATTTGCACTTGCAATTGTAGCCTGTTTCAGAGTGAGAGAGCACTGCTCTGCACTCTGATGTAGCTCTGTACCGGAAGGGACAGGGCTTTCAGAAACAAACACCCCTCCCTCCCAGCTCATATTTCTAACATCTGTTTCAGCTAAACCTGTGCAATTCCTGGGAGGTGACAGTATAATCTGAAGAAGAGGTGATGAGAGAAGCCACTGAACTGAAGCTGAAGGACTGCAGCAGTGACTTTTTGTAGTGTCAGGAGTGATAATTCTGTTTCTTCTGCAATCCATAAGAGGTTGTACTATGTGAGAAAAAAGATAGAGGAAGAATATGTCTTCTCATAGATTCTCTTCAAACATGCTTACAAAACTCGTCAGTGGGTGTTGGTACAGTTTTAAATCTGAGGGGAAAAGACTGTAACAGAGAATACACCTTTTTCCATTGCTTTGAGCTTTGCCTTTAAAAATACTGTCACTTTATGGAACATAGAAACTGTTGCTATTTTTATATCATCAGCCTTGAGGTGCTGCTAGAAGTAGTCCTTCCTGTCAGGGAGAGCTTTTCACGTACAGATATTTCTTGTGAAGAAACTGAAGTCTAATTTACTGTGGCTCATTTCACTTTCACTGGTGTTCAGAACTTGTAAGATACTTTAAGTACAACTCAACCTAAAGAAATCTTAGCAATGCCCATCTCATCTTACACTAGAGAAGCTTAAACCCCTTTAGTTCTCCCAGGGGCTCTGTGTTGGAGATCCCTGGCACGGGGAGTTGCACCAATGTGTGTCAGACTTCGGAATGGAACAGTGGGGCTGATGTGCTCAGACACCCCTTACGTAACTGAATTGTGATGTGCATTGTGTAATGAAGGGAAAGGTGGTGAAACTCCGTGTTTATGAAGATCCTTCACACCAGTTTCCTACAGCAATGGACGTACAATTAATCACCCATTCCAGATCAAGCCTGTGGCTTTAGTTATAGCTGGTAAGAATGTGCAGCAAGGCAGCAGGACTTGATCCATTTTGCATTAGTTTTTGAAACAGTTCTGCTTTTTGTTTGGTGGCTTTTTCTGAACCTTACCATTTTGCATCCCGTTAGTACAGCCTTGATTTATTAGCTGTGAGCATGTCCCCTTCAGACAAGACAGTGCCCACTCTTGCCACCCTGTCACACATCTGCAGGGCAGTGCCAGTACCAGTAAGTTCCAGCAACGTTTCTTGAGCAATTCTGTCCCTTTAGCAGTATCAAACCTGAACACACTTTTGGACTCTGCTGCCAGGAGGTGGTAAAAGCTGCTTGAATTGCCATTTTTCTGGACGTTTCTCTGTACTTTGGCTCTGTGTGCCCCTGCAGAAATGAAGAATTGGGTTCCATGCTGCTATCAGGCCATGCAGGGTGATTGCTCCAGAGTATCAGGAATAAGATTAATGATTTACTGTCATTATAAAATTACTCTTCAGTTCATACACACAGGACACCCAGACATCTGGAGTAATTGTAGTTCAAGCCATCAAGGGAGCAAGCTTCACTTTGATACCAGTGTTGCTCTATACTGCTAAACTGTTTCTTGGTGGTATTAAGCCTATTCATGATCATTTGAAGATGTTGAAAATGTGATTTAAAGTGTTTAAATTAATGAGGTTTTTGTTTCAGCAACGGCCGTATTGCAGCTGTGCCTCTCAGTGCAGCTGTTGATGGGTTTAAGTCACACCTGGTCTTCAAAGAGATTGAAAAGAAGCTCCAAGAGGTATTTGACTATTCTCCTACCTACAACAGGATGTTAATTGATAAGAGAATGTGTGTGAAACCTGTTGGGAATGTATCAGCATCCATCACTTCTTCAGCACTGCTCATTGAAACAAATGTTACAGATTTGGATTTTAACAGAAATCTTTCTACACTGTGTGCCATGATTTTAAATTACTTTTTTTTCCAGATAGTTCCTACCTGCATAAGGATATTTCAGTGGAGGCAAGTTTAGGTTGTATGTGAGGAGCTTGCTAACTAACCAAGGAAACTTTGTGTTTGGTGTTAGGTACTTGCTTTGTAAGTGTGTTTAGAAGAAGTCCCATTTTGTCAAACTTATGTCAGGACAAGGCTATTAGGACTATTTCTCTTAGTTTAATAGATTTCAGTATAGTCATAGTTTGAGTTTTTTGTTTGTTTAGATTTTTTTGATGGTTGTTTAAATGATGCCTAATGAGGGAATATATATTTTTATATTAGTAGAAATGGTGAAGATTTTTTAATTAGTTCTGTTAAATTCAGACTGTCTGAAAATACTTTCTCATTCCATGGTTGTTACAGGAAGGAGAGCAGTTTGTCAAGAAAATTGGTGGAATCTTTGCCTTCAAAATAAAAGATGGTCCTGGTGGGAAAGAAGCAACTTGGGTAGTAGATGTGAAAAATGGTAAAGGCTCTGTGGCAGTCAATTCAGGTCAGTGCTCTTTTATTATGACATTGCAGAACACACATAGAACTGATGAATATAGACTCATATTCTGTTCAGGCTGTAGTGACCTTGAGCAAAAAAGGATGTAGAGCTACCTTAATTTTAAACTTTTCTTATTCTTGACACTTTTAATCCATGGTGTTTCAGACCAAGAACTAAACATTTTCTACTCTTAATCTGTCTAGAGATAATTGTGTATTTTCTTAGAGGCTACAGGTAGATCCGTCATATGATTTCACAGGAATAAGAATGGAAAAACAAAGTAAAAATCAAACCTCAGGGATTCTGTTGTTCTCATCTCTTAAAATTTGGGCCAGCAATGTCATTTGTGGCTGTTTCTTTAGTTCCTTTTTTGGAGGCACTGGTAAGCAGCAAACTGGTCAGCCTTGTCAAGTTACTTCTCCTCTGCAGGTAGTTAAGCAACAAAACTTGACTGGTTTCAGTGCTGTACCAGCTGACATAAACTTCAAGTTCCATTTTGAAAAAGGCAGAAATAAGAAACAGACTGGGTGGTGTTGGGGAACCCCATAAAATATTGAAAACACAGGATTTGTAACCTTGCCATGAAAATGTCTTGTCTCAAATCAGAAGTCACACACCGTAGTAATGAAAATTTAAAAAACCAAAGACAAGAGTCAGCTCTCAGAATCTGATCTATCCATGAACCTGCATCACAAACCTTCTAATTAAAAACATGACAGGGAATTTGATTCGGAAATTCATTGTTTAAAGTTATTACAAAAAGAAAACCACCGTCTTTTGTTGCAGGGACTACACTTTATTAAAGATATCAGTTTAATAAGATGATTGTAGGAAAAGATGTGTGCAGGTTTTAGCCCTTTGATTTACACATCAGTATCTATATCAGAGCTTATTAAAATAATTTTCCAGCTTACTTCTAGTAAGAAGATTTTAGAAACTTCTGTATTCGAATTAATTAAAATGAATGCTTTCAGAATGCACATGTTGTTCCCATGGAAGGAGAGGGCAGGAAATGCCTGAAATGTCAGTAATGAATATATTCAGAGTGTGTCACAGGGGAAAACTCATCTATTCCAAGCTGATCTTCATACTAGCAAATATAAGGTTGATCAAACTGAAAAATTATTATCAGTGCTTGCAATGAACATTCTGTCTGGTTACAAGTAGATTATTATTTATTTTCAAGGAATGAATTTGCTTAGCTTTCCAGGAAGGTCCATCTTTCTTCAGTGTTGGGGTGGTCTGTGCTACAAGGTGGCCCAGCTGTTGGCTTTGCTGATATGTTTATAATGGCTCTTACTTGTACATACTTCAGGTGCCATTTGCTCACCTGTGGTCTGAAGGGATGCTCCACGTAGTTGTAGCTCCTGTAACTGTTCCATTTCTCAGTTTGAATCTTCATTCAACTCCTGTCTTGCAGATAAGAAGGCAGATTGTACAATCACAATGGCTGACACTGATCTGCTGGCACTCATGACTGGCAAAATGAACCCTCAGACAGTAAGTCCAGCAAAGATGAGATGATCAGGGGACTGGTTGGTTTGTTTCAAATGTATTTAAGTTGAAATAATTTGAATGTTTTCATCCAAAACTGCCATGGCTGGTCTGAAAAATGACAAGTCTTGGTGTGCTCTGAACAAGTCAGCCAAAGTGAGATTCATCAAGGACAGGGATGTATCTCAAACATCCTGCAGGGATGTGTCCTGTGCTGTATCCCAGGAGGAGATAAAATAGTGCTTGGTTTGCAGAGAAGAGGGGAAATTCAGTTTGTGCAACATGCCATAAGAAAGAAGGACTGTGGGCCTCTCTTTGGAGGGCTTTACCCTCATAGCTGACATTAGAGTAAGGAGTCATCTTGATGCAAAAAAGTAGAAATTGAGGTGAGCATGCATTGAATGCCTGTGATTATTTATTGTTGTTGGGTGGGGAGTTTGGGGGTTTTTTTCATTGGTTGGTTTCATTTTTTTTATTCCTCTGGGTTCTGAAAGCAGTCATAGTGTACAAGTAAACCAGATGTTTAAGCTAATTTCAAGTTGCTGTGCTTCCAAATTTGAAATGCTTTGGGTAACTGTTTCAAGATTTTGGTCTGGTAATCATGGGGTAAATTTTGCAAACTGAAATGTGTCTAGGAGGAGTTTGATGATAAAACATATTATAGAAATGTTTGTAATACACATGTAGAAAATTCAGAAGCAACTCCAGCTTTGCATCTATAGTTTGGATATTTTTGTGCATGCAGTTCATCTTTTACAAGGTCTGGAGGAAAAAAATCCAGATTTTCTGCATGTCTGCTTTACAAGCAAGATTTGTAAAATTGAATTGATCTGGAACAAAGCCAGTTAAGGCTGAGAAGGATTTGAGCTAAGAAATCAATTGTGGCACTACTGTCACTGTGACTTTATTGTTTGCAGTTGAAATAATCAGCTTGTCTGCTATGAGCAGTCACCAGCAAAATATGGGCTGTTCTGCTTGTTCCAGGTACAAACCCATGGCTGTGATCATCCTAGAAACAAGCAAGTTTATTCTCTTTAGATATCACAAATACAATAAGAATACAACTTCCTCAGTTACCTGTTCTACATTCAGACAATGCATTTGTTGTTGGATGTGAGGTGTGTGCCAGAAGTGGTGGAATTACCAAACTGCTGATGCATAATAACCCATAACTGTCTGGAGGGCTGCATTTGGGATATTATGTTGTACTGCATTTCACAGAATCTTTCTTTCTTTTCAGGCTTTCTTTCAAGGCAAATTGAAGATTTCTGGGAACATGGGCATGGCAATGAAACTTCAGAATCTACAGCTGCAGCCAGGCAAAGCTAAACTTTGAGCTCAGTAGTGCAAATAGTCAGTACTTGATATTCTTGACAAAAAAGTAGAATGAAACTAGACATTATAAATAATATGGCACAGGCTGGGTTTGATTGGACCTCTCTCACCTAAATTCTGTGGTTAGAGACCTTAACTCTCTTAACAATTTCCATCAGTTTCTCTATGGCTAAGCTTGAGGCACTAACACAAATGATACATGGTGGGGCTTTGTGACAATTTTTGTTCTAATCAATATGGACAATTTTGTAAAAATTGGAGCTGAATTAGGTTGCTTACTGTTGTTGAGGTTAGGTGGGAAGGAAGAGAGGAAATTTATAAGTAGTTTGGCAATGTCAATGAAATGAGTTGCATTTTTTAAAGGCTGTAATAGCAGGCCATACAAATGCTTTCAGACTTCCATTCTAAAATTTGCTGCTGCTTACATTAAAATGGTCTTGTAAAGAGGATCTCTAACAACATTTTTTTAGGATAGGTTTTAGGAATTTGCTATAAAATACTTTTCTTATTACTACTTTGGAATTAAAAAATAAATAAAATACCCAGAAGTAAGCAGGAACTAGAATGCTGCTTTGAGGTTCACAGGATTTGATAATACTTCACCTTGAAAACAGATTAGATTTGCCAGGAGAGCAAAGAGGGAATATAACCAATATGTTACCTGTTTTCTCCTGGTAAAATCTGGTGTTGATCATGATGAAATTCTTGTCAGTAATGTAAAAGCTTTATGTTCTGTTTTGGGAAAATATATTCTGGTTGGAAATAGAAATTTAATAGAAAATTAAATATACTTTTCCTGTTTTTCTTTGTGTCTCTTGCTCAGATTTATAAACATGAATTTCATGTTAATGTACTGAACTGAGTGTTTTATTCAGGTTACAAAGGACACCTGCAGGCATCCAGTTTTTCCTCCTCAGGCATTGTCAGTAGATAGTCCATAAACTTCATCTCAGTCCAGTAGATACATCCTCACATTCTCAAATACTTGGGCTGTGACTGGGGAACTTACACTGAAAATTTCAGTTCCCTGGTTTAACTAAAATAATAATAAAAAAGAGCAAATTCAAGCCAATCATTCTGCTTCCTATTGGGAATGGTGACAGATTGCTGAGCAGTAAGAATGGCTCTACTGCATCAGACTAAAAATCTTTCTGGCTCACTGGATTTTCTCCCTGTTGATACCTTGGAAAGAATATGAAGTATTCAATCATCTCAGAGTACAGGGTTTGCTCAGAGTGCTTTCCTAACTGCCACTGATTGTCATTTTTTCCCAGCTCACAAATTTGAGCCAGAAGTGGTTATGTCTGGGTTGTCTTTCATGAGTTTGTCCAGTCCCTTTTGGAATCCTTGGACAGCTTTTTTAGCATGGACCATGAGTTTCTGTACCTGCACATCATATAGAATTAAACTTACTCCTTTCTATTCTATACATGCAGTTTTATACCTCTTAGTTTTTTGGGGCTTTCTAGGGGGCTTTATGTTTTACTGGAAGAACAGTGAACAGCTTCAGAGCACTCCTGGTGTTCTTGTCCTGCCACCTTCAGGCTTCACAGCTTACAGAGAGATCATTCTGTTTAACTGTGTCATATGGAGAGACCCTTGCAACCTTCTGTCCATGCAGATATCCTTCCTGAATGCTGCATTCCCATTGTCCTGTTAAAAAGTTTTCAAGACACAAACATTTTCTGCCTCTATTTTTCTTTCCCCAATTGCATATCTGAGTTTTGAGATGGTGTTTTCTTAGGTCTCTTAAAACTGGGGGCTCATTTCTTTCATATAAACTCAGTGCTTATTTCTGCATTGTGAAACTGAGATATTTCAAATTGTTGTTCCATATGCATCAGTTCACTTGTACTGAATTTCAGCTGTCTTTTACTGCCCAGGCACTCTGTGTTCAGTCCTGGTCTTTAGTATCTGGATGAATCAACATTTGTGACCCCATTGTTCATCATCTTTTCCAAGGCATTAGTTTTCTGCTAATTAGGACAAATATGGCATTGCTCCACTGTAAACTTTTTAAGTACAGTCTGGTCATACAAATCAGGTTTCCTCCCCTGTATTGTTTATTGACTTGTCTAAAGAATTGGAATAGATAGGAGTCATATCTCTCATATGAAAACAGTGATTAACTCTCTGTAAAATAACACTTGCTATTGGATCCACTGCTTTTTCCTAAGTTCTTGCCATTTGGCTTGTGGGTTAAAACAAAGGGGAATTACAGGATTTCAGCAGTAATTCTGTACAGAAAACAATGTGTTCCTCCTGTTGAACTACTGATAATACCAGAAGAACTCTGAGTAGATGTCTTTTATGCAAGCTAAGAACATGCCTTCTTCAAGAATTTTGAGCACAGACACAACATACTTTTGGCCTCTGTTTTAACTAAAGCAGTGAATGAATTTTGAAGTGTAAACAAGATTAATATAGATAATAGTATTCCATCCCAATAACAGTTCAAGTAAGATGTGCTCAACTGCAGAATGAGTTTAAGTTTTTTAAGGGGGAAAAGTTGCAGAGAAATATGAAGGGGGGGAAAAGTGCAAATATAACTTCGGAATTTGTTTGCTACCAAGAGAAATAATATCCAAGGCTGAAGCCCTGGCCTTCAGAGAAATCTGATTTTGTGCAGGCCCGGGGCTTTCAGGTTTAAGCATCTGCGGATACGATGTTGTTAAAACAGAAAAATCCCAGATTAAACCTTCCATTCCCATCAGCAGTAGGTAGAGGGAGTAGTGCAGAGGTTAGCACAGCTTGCAGCTGGGAGAACTGGTCAGGCTGGTATTTCTCCTGCAGGATTTAAGGAGATAGAATAAAGGACAGTGTCGTGTATTTACCCCATTTACCTACTAATGTTTTATTTAGACATTTGTCCTGTATTGCTTCTTCACTTTAAGCACCTTCTTTGTGTTATAACTTGCTGAGTACTTTTCTTATATAATACTTTCTCTGATTTTTCTGGGAGTGAGGTGTGGGGGGGTGTCTTTTCTAGAAATCCTAAATCCTCCATGAACATTCTGCAGTCTTAGAATATGACAGCTTTGAATAAATAAATGTTACAGTGGATAGAAATAATTTACTCTCACAAGGAAAAGCTCTGTGGTACAAAGCAGTTTTTGACATTACTAAGTTCTGTTACTCATTTTTTGCATAACTCAAAGCATTATTTAAGTCTGTACCATTTTAGAAATCTAGCTACAAAGGTTTTCTTTCTCACTCCCTAATGCTCTGTTGACCAAGCAGCATTAAGTTTCTTTTCTCCAGCTAAAATCCCCTATAGCTTTAGATCAGCCTTTTAAATGAAGTTTATGTTATTGCAGTTGTGTTAACTGGATTCCTTGGGGGCAGAATTAGAAAGGAAGCAAGAGGTACCAAAAGGTGGCCAGTCACTGAACATAACAGTGTGTCAAAGGCCTTGTGTAAAGGAAAAAAATAAATTGTAATCTTCTAGGCAGATGGTTTGGTATTCTCAGACTCCCAGCACACATGCAGGGCAATCTCAGCTTTAGGGATTTAAATACTTGGGAGGGTTGTTCTTCCTTCATGGTCTCTGGTGAGTACCCCTTGCCAGCTCTTGGTTTGGGTTTTTTTTCCCAACAATAATAAATGTGAAAGCCAGAGGTGGTGTCAGGTTGGCAGGTATATCTTACCTTTATTTTCTTTTGCAAAATACATGTAATTCTTGCATATTGGAATTTTCACTCTAATGAAAAAAGCAAGAGAAGCAAATGATTTTTCAGAGTTGGAGCCACTGAGCAGAGTTGATACCTGACTCAGTAGATCTGGCTTGCAAGAATTTGAGTGTATTATTTGGTTTTGGAGCACAAATTTTATTTTTAAGCATTTACTTGAATTTTCTGTTTTCAACCCGGCTGCTTTGCCTATTAAGCAATAGGTTCAGTGCAGAGCAATACACTTAGTTTTGAAAATGCATATGTGTCACAGTCTGGCAGGTGGCATGGTGGAGGCTTTGCCTGTGTACATACAGCACATCCTGGTACAGTTGGAATCCCTCTGGAAAGCAGCACAGTGAGGAGGCTGTGAACAGCTGAGCATAGGTTGTTGCAGCTGGGTTAAAGAGCTGGATTTTCAGGCAATAGATCATTTCAGGATGCAGGAAGATGGGATAAAGGGCCTTGAGTACATCTTCCCTCTCAGGATAGAAAAAACTGCAGATAGTCACAAGGCTGGGTTTGTCCCTTTTCCACATGTCCGATTGATCTGAGGTCAGATTCAACTCTTACCTCCTTGGAACAGGAAATCCATCACTTCCTGCTCTGCAGAGCACCCAGAGCACTGCATGTCAGCTCTCATTAAGCAGAAAAGGGTAAGAATGCAATTAGCCTGGTGGATAAAAGGCAGGGAAAAGTCTCTTAACTATGAAAAATCAACACTTGAGGAAGCAAACCACATGTGGAGAACAAATGCTGGAAAAAGCCCCAACTGTTTGGAACAAATGCCTTTATTACTTAAATAAACAGCAGTGTAATTTGTTGGAGTGACAGTGGGAGCTGTTCTGTACCCTGTATCTGTAAGAAGAATTCGTTGCTAACTTGAAAGCAGATGGCTTTGTATGGCCCTGGGTGGGTTTTCTGGGAAATGTTAGTTATATACTGTGATACAGGAACAGAAACATCCTAATGATGCTGCAGCAGGCTAAAAGGAACATGGATAGTATAAAACAAGTACAAAATATGCTGTGTCTGTATCCCATATTTCAGGTAGATTAAAAGCAGTCATGGATTTTTAATTTTTTTTTTTAAACAGTACATGTCCTCTGGGAGAACAGACATTTCAGAGTTCATTGGGATCAAGACACAGATGCCAATAGGCTCATGGCCAGGCACTGTTGTGAATTCTTAGGTTTGAAAAATACTTCCCTTCCTGCTTTGGAGACAAAACCCCCTTTTATTCCTTATGTTTTGATTATTCATTTTTTGAAGCAAAATGACTGCAAGTTACTTAAAAGAATTTTAATGATTTTTTTTTGTCTCCTTTCATATAAAGGCACAATACCAGCACATAGCAGTGAGCATTTCAAGAATGTCAGTATTTCTGTAGAGTCTTAATCATATAAATAAAGGTGAGAGTAAAGAACATTTTGTTAACCTTTTAAGATACAACTAAAACTGAAATCTCTAGAATGCCTCATGCCACACTTCCATGCAGATCACAAGTGAGCTGATGCCTGGAGAACCACTGTTCTTGGAGCTCATGCTTCAGTAGATCTGCATATACCTTTTGTTATCTGCCACGTTGCTGGTTGATTGGTGTGTCTGTTATTTGAGTTTACCACACAAATTCAGTAAATTTAGCCTGTTTAGGAAAGTGACAGTACTTGCAGGGCTGAGCAGGTCTCACGTGGAATATATTGCACAGTGCAGCTTGGCCCTGGACATGGCCTCATGCCGAGGTCTGCAAGAGTTTCTTTGAAATCTGAGAGCTCAAGGTAGCCAAGCCTGTCCTTGACCACCACAGGGGCTTTTTACTGCTGGGCAGTGCAGAAGGTTGTGTCCTGCACACAGTGCTCTGTGCCAGGCCCATGGCAAAGCACTGTTGTGGCACACACTGTCTATCACAGCTCCCCAGCAGCTGTTTGCCCAAGGGCCTGGTTCTCTGCCATCTATGTAAGCTGAAGAAATAATCATGCCAAAGTTTAAACTGTGTCTTCAGCTTCAGTTTTTAAACCTGGAAATGTTTCTTCATGCAGGCTGCAGCCACCACTCAGGCCCAGCAGCAGGGAACATGCAAGAGTACAAAGACTCAAGTTTGACTGGAAATGTCTCCCACAGCTCATTCTGTGCAGTGAGTGTTGCAGTGGAAATTCTTTGCTCTGAAAGCTCCAGAAAGCTGCAGTGAACAGAAACAGTGGCTGCTGAGTCCATGTACCATTGCAGGGCATAGCCTTTGGCTTAGTGGTGTGTCAGAGCACCCTTAGATAGATTTGACTCCAGCTCTGGTTTTCCTGGGAATTTGTGTAGATGATGGAAATGCAGCACTAGGCCTGGAGAAAGGAGATTGTGAGTCTGGGATATGTTAAAGTAGAAGAGTAAGATGAGGAAGAAGTGAAAGCTTAGAGAAAAAAAAGCTTTTGCAAGTAATTTATAGCACAGTGTGAGGGTGTGTTACCTTTGCACATGGGATAGCTGGTGTCTGACTCTTGTGTGCCTCTGTTCCCCCACTAAAGGAAGCACAATGCCCCTCTTTTTATAATGCCCTGTACTTCCTCTAGATGCTACCCAACAGAACTATACGTCTACAGCAAAAACACGGATAAAAATGCACTTTTGGGGAAGGGTGAAGGCTGGTCACTTCCTCTCCCTTGTGGGCTGCTCTGGCATCAATAGTGAGTGAGGTAATCCTCCTACTCCTCCTCCCTGAAAAAACTGCACATTTTGTTGTATGGACTCAGGGTACTGTAATTGAGAAAGGGTAGCAGGCAAATGTGTCCTGGATCTCTGAGTCACTAGGAAAAAGCAGCCAGCTTTGTTTTGTTTTTATTTTTGTTTCAGTAGAAACACACTTCCCACTCTAATTTTTGAAACTTCCACGTGGCATACAGGGGGATCAGTTCCAGTTGATATAAGCCTGGAAGAGGAGAGGGAGGAAATAACTTAATTGCTTTAGACTTCACTTCAGCTGGAGTGGAGAGGAAAGAATCAGTGTCCCTTCTCTTCTCTGGAATTCAGCAAGAAGGTCGTGTTGTTGGTGAAGACAGATCTTCTGCAGGTTTTGTGGAGGTACTGTATGGAGCACTGTGGGGCACTCACAAAACAGGTGGCTTTATATTTAATATACTAACTACTGTCAGGGACAAAAAGCTGTGTTGCTTTCTTGGGAGTATTGCTGCACTTGGAGCATACTGTTATCAGTTGTATGTTCCTGTTCTTTCACCAAGAGTGGGGAAATAAGAAATGTGAGGCTTCTGGGCTGAATGTCTCTGGTGGGTGTGTGTGTGTGTGGTGGAAAGTTCTGATGTTAGTGCTGTAATGCAGGGCATGGAAGTTCAAGAGGAGATTGAGTGGATGGGGTGTCACAGCAAACTTGGGGACTTTGCTTGTAAGAAATTTGCAGTTTCAGCCTATTGATCCCTGGTCCCTGAAGATCAGTTGTGTTGGAAAGGAGAGAGAGTTAAAGGGGAGGGAGATAAAATGCAGGAAAAACTGATCTATCTGTTCCTGGCTAATTTGAACCAGACCCCCAGAGAATGGGAGGACATTCCCACCTGGGGTTCAGATTTGGGTTGAATGCAGCTCAACTCAAAGATCCAGTACCACTGCAGCTCCAGTGTCCTGCAATGAAATGCAAAAGCACACACACAGTCTCTGCTTCTCTGCTGCCAATTCCTGCATGCTGGCTTTTGGCTTCACTCACAGATCTTGCAAACTGTGTTGACAAAAGTAATGGGAGATTGTTTATTTCTTAAGTCTTTATATTCAGGCCGTAGCTGCTTCCTCTTTCCTACTCACATTTTCCCATATGGTGACTTTGGAAAATTCCTCTCTGATTTAGTTGGGAAGTGCAGGAAGCTCTCACTGGTAGAGAGTTCCCTGTTACTCTCTCCAGTTCTCCTGCTCACATCTGGAAAGGATCTGGCTTGGAAAGGGGAGACTCGCTCTGAGCTCAGTGCGTGTTACTGACATGGCATGAGCTGAGAGAGCCTGTGGGGGCAAGTGAAATGTTCTTCTCCATTCATCTGATTTCTGACAGCAAAGGTGAGTTTTTCTATTTTTTTTTTTAAGCTGGTTTCTCAATCAACCTGCAGCAGCAGCCTGCCTTTCAGCTGCAGCTTTTAGCAAGGATACTCAGTGTAACAAATTCAGTTAACCTGGGATTTTGAAAGAGAATCCTCTCCTTCAGTGGATGTTTTTCCCATGTGTGTCCTGGGAGAATGTGTGTGGAGAATTATAGGTAACAGAGATGAGATATTTTGAAAGTGATTTTGTTCTTTATTGGGGGAACTGTAATCACTGAAAAGCATTCAGTAACTCCTGAAACTTCAGTTTACCTCTTGAGACTGTGCCTTTTGTAGCACTCTTGAGCTGTGAGGCACCAAAGTGCAGGTATCAGTTGTGTCTGGACTCAGAAAGATGCAGCCACAGAAACCCCTGAGCTGGTTTCAGTGTCACTTCAGTCTTTGGGTGGCAGGACCTGATTCAAAGCCCTGTTACAGCAAGGGAAGAGGACTGTTTCTAGTGGGTTTTGAGCTACTCATTGAGAAGCTTTCTTAATAAGGCTTTGAATCAGGCCCATGGGAATGAGTTGAAATGGAGTGAGTTACTTCAGCCCTTCTTTGAACTTAAAGAAAATCACCATCATGCCTGGTTTTACTGCCTGCACTCCAGATGTACACAGATGTTTCTGTATCCAGAGTGTCTCACTGTGCTAGAGCAGCATTCCCTCCAAAGGCATTCCAGCAGACACATGCATATTGATAAGGGGGTGAGATTGTCTCAAAATCTTAGTGTGCAATAGACAGAATATTTCTTGTTAATTTTCTAACATCTTTTCAGCAACGGATGTAGAAAAGACAGCATGTTGTAAATGTATAGAGCTCAAGACCAACCACGATGTAACTGTGCTGTGGGAACAGTGTTGTTACAGCAGAGCTGATTGAGACCTGTATATACAAGGTTTTCTGTCTATAGTTTCTTTGGCAAGTATTTATAAGGGTGAGCTGTTATATAGGAGAAATACTTTCTCAGAGATCTGAAATACTTTGTGACATGATTTTCTCTAAGATTTCTGAAATATTTTCTGAGATTAGGTCGCCAAATACAAATATTTTACTAATCCACTGTTGGCATACTCATATGGCCATTTTTGGTCTCAGTATTAATATCTGCCATACAAGGGAAGTTTTATGAAAGAGATGAATTTCATTATATTCAGCTATTACAGATATGGAAGCTGTAAAATAGTGGAGCAGGGGAGAGAGGAATCAAGCATACAATGATAAATGCTTAAAATCATCCACCCAGCATGTCTGTAGCAAAGACCAGGACTAAAGCAAAACCAGCATCCATGTTTAGGGATGCTCTGCCCTGTAGTCCCACCTGCTCCCATTTCTTTAAGTATAAGTCAGTGTTAAAAAAATTACTTAAGCCTTTCATGACTGGCTGAGAGTAGGATCTCTCCAATGCTTCCCAAGGACCCAGTGCTCTCTGTGAGAGCTCCTGGTGCAAAGCTGCAAAGAGCTGTGGATGGATGTAAATGGAGACATGCAGTTCTGACAGCTGCCAGTCTGGTTCTGTGGGGTTCTTGTTTCTGATGCAAAGAAGGAGCCTGGACTAGCAGAGGTGAAGAGAGTACTTATTTCATAAGGTCATGAATCCATTGTGCCTTTTCACCTTAAAAGATCAGCCTAAGTCTTTCTAAACGCTGTTAAATCCTTCAGTGAGGAATAGCCGAGAGGATAAATGACAAGCCATAACCAGCCCTGACTGCAAACCTTTATGTATGAAATCTGAGAAGGGCAGCAAGTGGGACAGACGGGGCTGGGTTAGGGCCAGCTGGCTGCTCCAGTAGATACTTAACTTCTGTTTGGATTATTTTAACCTGCTGCCAGAAAGATAAAAGCTGAACATTAGCCAAGTGTCTTAGGTTCAGATCAGCACTGTCCAAAACCCATAGGAAGTCCGTTCCGTTTCAGTAGCAGCAAGGTTTTGTTATTGTCCAATGCACATGTAGCAGCCCCTCTGAGAGTCACTCTTGACCAGCCTTTATGCTTAAATAACGAGAAGAGTTCTTCCTATGCAAAACTGTGAGGAACGGTATGACCGACAACCACATTGAACTAACATTGCATAACCACTTCCCAGCATCTGCGGGATCATCTGGCGTTTCTCAGTATGAAAAAAACAATAAATAACTCGGGGAGTCGGGGCCGGTGCGGGGGATGCTGCCAGGCCGCCGGCTGTACCCGGGACACACTGGTTGGGCAGCGCACTCCCCAAAGTGCCTTGAGGGGACCCGAAAGAGCCCCGGGACAGCGGGAAGGCGGCTGCGGGGCTGGCCCCGGCCGAGCCGGGGTTGCGGGGTTCGGCCGGCTGCGGCGGCATCGACCTCAAGGAGTTCCCCCTGCTACTGCCCGAACTGACCAACCACCTCTCCCTGCAGGTAAGGGCGCGATCCATCGCCTCCCGTGCCCTCATCCCTCCCTGAAGCCCGCGCCTTCCCTCAGCCCCTCCTCGGCTCCCGGCGGGAGCGGCAGGGGGGGGGGGGCCCCGCGCCCGGACCNGGCTCCTGAACTCCAGGAATGCGCCTGGTTATCGGCATCCTCTCCCCTCACATCCAGGGAGGGGAAAAAGCTCCACATTCTCTCACAGCTCCATGAGTAGAATTTTTGTCCAAACCAACAATTTCTTGTTTCTGCTTTGGCCGACGCAAATTTCTAGTGGAGCCCTTTCATTTTGAGGTGTCTTTGAAGAAGATGGGATAAAGAACAGATAATTTTTTTGGGCAGCACAGTGTGTTAGTTCAGACACAGTGAGCCAGTCCAGAGGCAGGGCCAGCCAGTGTCCCCCGGTGTCCCAGCTCTCCCTGCAGCACACAGACTCAGTAAGGAGCAGGTGTGACGTGGCCAGTGCCACCCATCGCCCCGAGCGGCACTGCCTGGTGCTGGGCTGCCTGTGGCCGGGACACTGAAGTCATGCCTACAGCAAATGGTCCTGCTCCAGACACCTCATGTCTTGTCATGAAAAGGACATGCAAAATGTGAGATTCCAGTACCAGGAAGAAGAATTGGGATGTCCTAGACTCAGCAGGTTTCTATGCTCTGCTCTTGGTTAATTGATCCCTGTGACCAGAATTTGGGCAGGAGTCCTTTCCCTGCCAGTGCTCTGACACCTGAAGGGCCAGAGCATGGCCCTGTGGCTGTTCCTCCTCAGAGTGGTGGCAATAGTTCAGGTTTTCAGTTCCTGGCCCTTCACCAACTACTTTTGGTTTATTGCTCTCATCTGTCAATTCTGTCCAATGGATGAAATGCAGATTTTGTTTAGAGCTTTTCAGTTAGAAAAACTGTAATGTAAGCTGGCACCTTCCTCAGTAGATCTATCCCAGTCGTGTGCTAGCCATGGCTCCTGCCTCTGCTGCCAAAAGAAAAGAAGCTTTTTGGATCTGAAGCTGTCACTTTCTGTGTGCTGGCCTGGCTTCCAGCACAGTGGGTCCTTGACTGATCCCCTGGATGCTAAAACTAGAACCACTCATTAATGGTCAGAATGTTAGTCAGCATGTTAATGAAAATCTGATGGCAGTCACCCCTGACAGCACAACCAGTGCAAGTGAGCCTGGTTTGACACTCCCTGCCCATGACCGGTGGCTTTTAAAACAACCCATGAATAACAGAAGCCATAAGCTTGGAAATCCACCGTGCCAATCTTGTAGCAAATGCATTGCTGCAGCTACAAGGTTTGGCTGTGGCAGATGGATTGTGGGCCTTGCCAGGCATGATCACATTCTTTGTGTGCTACTGCTGCATAAGCTGGGTATTCCAGGAGATGAGGAGAAATCAGGCTTTCAAATGCTGCTGGGTTTGGATGTTTTGGGTTTGAGATCTGAGTTTGGCTCATTACAGAGGGAAGTCTTGACAAAGGTTTGACATGGTGGGTTCACTCCCAGATTTTATTGAAGTTCACGGTCTGGGTTTACTGGGATCCTTCTTGGATTACTTTGTTGATGATTAATACTCTCCATTTTCTTAGAATAACCAAATAGAAGAAATCTTTCCAGAAGAGCTTGCTCGTCTTTATAGACTGGAAACTCTCAATTTGCAAAACAACAGGCTGACTTCAAAAGGTGAGCCACGGGGTGGACAGAGCCTGTGCCTCCAGAACACCAGCTCATGCAATGAGGCCAGTGATGGCTGATAAGGAAAGCCGGGGTGATGGATTGCCTTGGTTGGAGTGGTTTGCTGTGAGCCTTGCTCCTCTGGCCATCACACAGAGCATGGAGACACTTTATCATCCGAAACACAATACTCAGTGTGGAAGAATGCAGCCCTGCTGAACCAGTGGAGAGACCTGGCAGCAGCTCGTGTACTGTGGCGTGAGATCTCCTCATCCAGGAAACTCCCTCTGGTCCCACAGGCACTTCCATGCAATGCACTTGAGAACCAGAAACATCCACGTGCTGAATGATTTCCTCCTGAATGACCTTGTTTAGTTCAGTCTAGTCAGTCAGGGCAGTTTGGTCCAGTTTTGTCCTTGTCAAATGTGGTATGAATTTATATACCAAATATATTGCAAATAAGGACATTTCTACCCTTACCAAACCGTTTTGATTTTTGCAGGCATGTTCTGCATGCTCATTCTTATGCATATTAGAGAAACTTAACAAGGAGTTAGTAAGGAAAGCAAAAGAAACAGGAACTGGAGTAAACAGTGAGAGAGGAGGATATGGGATAAAAAAGATGTAATTATTATTAATTTATATATCACCCAGTTGATCTGAATGCTCTTTTTATCTTTATTCCAGTGATAGAGAACAAAATTTATTGAGAATGTGGGCGTGTTATACATGGACCTCAAGGCACAGCAATCTTACATAGCAAGGAGAAAGCTGAGCTTAATATATCCAGCCTTTGACATTATTACCTTTGGGCCTTCATGCTTTCTTTCACAAGCTTCAGTGCAGCCCTGAGTTTTCAACATGCTTTGATATGGGAAATAGCTTCACCTTTGACTCATGGTTATCTAAGTGCCAGGTGAAAGTGTTACTTGCAGGCTTTCCATTATGACAGCAAGTGTGCTTGTGTGATCAGCTGGACATGGAGTAACTCAGCTGAAAATTAATAATTATTGGGGAAGGATAAGCCCTGAGTTGGGTCAGCTCTCTGAGCTGGTTACTGTTAGGGTATCTGTATTGTGGGGGAGCAGAGCACCCTAAGGGTTGTGACATGCAGGTACCAGGGTTATTTTGGCAATATAGTCATATATCAGGTTGATCTGATCACTAAGCAACCTCAGATTATGTCCTTGCAAGAAAAAAGATTTGCAGAATCACAAGCACATTGCAGGAGAAGTTCTCAGATAGTGTGGTTGCTGCAAGCACTGACAATCAGCCATAGGGCAGATCTGCACAGGTCTGTACCTGACCCCTGCCAGTGGCCTTGGCCACAAGCCTGATGTGATCAGGATTTTAAATAGTCCTCCATTGCTCTTAACAAGTGTGTATTGCTTGATTTGGTTTGTGTTGTTTGATTTTTAATTAACAAAAGAGACAACAATAGGTCGGAATCAGATTGTTTCAGTGGCTATAAAGTGTTTCAATCTGACATGGAAGATACTGAGAGGGAAAGCTGCCCTCTGGTATTTTCACTCAGAAAGGCAGTAAGGTGCTGATGTCACTGATTAGTTATTCCTGTTTTTAAGGATTGCCAGAGGAAGCATTTGAGCATCTGGAGAACCTGAATTACCTATACCTGGCAAACAATAAGGTAAGAGGCTCTGAAGCCTTTCAGAGCTCTTTTATAACTGGGTTCTGAAAATTAAATGAGCAAATTGTCAATTCTTTTGAAATGTATACACTGCATAAGTAAAACTGTGCTAAAGTGATATTCTAATGCAGGTTCATCTAAGGTCAAAGCAGTATGTGAAAAGTTTAGAGGTTACACATGCAGGTATATTTTGAACACTTGTTTATTTGTGCACCTGGGGAAAGGCTTCCCCTGTGTAGGGAGGTACAGAGAGCCCCTGCATGCATAAATTACCACTGTAGGCTTTGGATTAGCTGCATGCAGATTTGGCTCCTGCCTTATGTAGGGTAATAATGTGAAATGCTGCCTTACCAGATGAGGCTGGTTGTAAAAAGTTCTTCAGGTTTCCCTGACTCCCATTCTTATTAGGTTTGATATGGGGAGGATACCCCCCACCCCCTACAATGAAACTGTGCCAGTCATTAATTTGTTCTTTTAGCTGTGGTGGTAGGAGCTGAATTTCTTCTTTTGATGGAAAAGATCCCAGATGCTTTCCTATTTAATGACCCATGTTGGATATCTTGACAGAAGCAAATCTTTCCTGCCAAGGCTAGGAAATGAAATAGCTCCTCATATACCCTTGCCTCTGGGTGGTTCCTATTATGGCTTTCTTTATCCCCAGTGATTGTCCACAAATATTTGCTACAGAATAAACTGGGATCCACAGAAAGAATATAAGTTAAAACATCAGACAGAACTTCTTTGTCTACAAAAATCCTGCCCTTCCATCCCACCCTCTCTCTGTCTCTCTTCATGTCTGTTTATATACTTTATTATCCTCTTAAAATCTGGGACCATTTGATGTTCTAATTAAGTACATGTGGCCACATTCAGGTTTCAGTCAGGCCAAGACATCCAGAATCATTCCATACATTTCTGTATGGAGTGATTGAGAATAGAACCCATTCCTTACTACAGTAACATTGTGTTCTTTTCTCTCTTTCAAGCACCATTTCCATGTAACAATCTTGGCAGTTAATGACTCCATAAAAAGGAACAAGCCAGACTGTGACTAATATTCCAGAACCTTGCACTCTGATTTTCCCTGTGTAATAAAACAAAGTGTTTGGTTTTTCTGGCTTTGCTGCAGAGAGAAAAGAATCCCAAAAGAAATTGCAAACATCAGCGATTGTCACAAGTAGTTATAGTGAGAAGTTGTGGACCCACAAAAATAACACATTTCTTTATAAATCACAAGCCAGGACAAACCAGATTGGCTTCAAACTGTATCTCCTCTGCAGCAGGAAACACTGTGGATCAAGTTACTCTGGTGTCTGGAGGAGAGCAGGGATTTGCTGGTAGTTTGCTCCTTGTTTTATGGATTATCTTAATGCTGCTTTATCTTCCATTGTGATCCCATCAGATGTAGCTAAATCATCTTTCATTAAACTGGCATAGTTGGTCAGAGAAAAGAAATGTAAGAGTCTAAAAGCCTTCTGTGGCCTGTGAGTAACAAGTCCTTCAAGTAAAGAGCGGATGTTGTAGTTTCTTTTTTAATTTTTCACCCCACTCTTTCATGTTTTGTATCTCTTACAAGGAGTGCCCAGTAAACCTTGCTAATGAGAGAAATTGTTCCACCAAACTACAGACCAGACACTGAGCTGTCATTATTATTTACTATAAGCAGGTGATTTTGGTGAAGGTTTACATTTCCCCATATCCTCAAAGATGGGGAAATTCACCCCAATCCAGTACTTCTGTTTTTATCAAAGCTTCATCCAAACCAGAAAAATCCAAGCAATTTAAAATTGGTAATGACTTTTGTATTAACCTTCTGAATTCATTAGTTACCAGTGGAGAAACACTGCCATATGGAAAGGAAGGTGCAGCAGTAAAGTTGAAAGAAAATTGCAGCAGGAGAAATGGCAGATTGGTTCTCGTTAGGCAATAAATTAGACAAAGCTATTCCAGTCAACTTTATTTTTGCCAACACTTAAAACAATCCAGCATGAAGCCTTCAAGCAGGTAATCAGTGAAGATCAGTCTCATGACCATGTGCTGAAATGCCAAAGCAAAGTCCTGAGCAAGTGAAAACTCTCTTTTAGATTAAACTTCTCTTTCCTCTTTGTTCTGGTTCTGATGTTTTTCATTTCACATGTCTGAGCCATGCCCTTTGCTTTGTATAAAAGTTATGACCTAATTGACTGGAGAAAAGCTTTAATGTACCACCATGTATGAAAATGATTAAGTCTTGTTTCCTGTGTCTGAATTGTCAGTATTACATCATGGTAGAGACTTATTTCTTTCTGAGGCACTGTCAGATCTTCTTAGTCAAAGATGAGTGCTTTTATCCAGCTCCCTGATATCTTATCTCCCAGATGAGGAGGTGAGAGATCACCACCAAAGCCAAGAGCAACTGCAGGAATATGCAGAATGCCTCATTCCAGTGCTCACAAACCATCTGGAAATACCAATAGGAGTGTGATTTGTGGGAAAGATATTTTTTGTGTTTGTGACCATTTAATATTAAAGACAGGCTAAGGATGGAGGGTTTGGGACAGCTGAAAATGAAAAACAGTAAATAATGTATTCATATATTTTTAAAAAGACTGTTTTATGAGTCCAGTAAATTGGAAGTTCTGGATGGAGTTCATCAATGCTTACTTGACATACCAGTAGAGAGGGGTGTATTAGATTAATTATGTATTAGATAAATACATAGTTTAAGGTTTGGGTTAGGCAGTTCTCCAATTAAGTGTCTTCTTTCACACAGTGTTCATATTTTAAATATTTTTGGTTTTACACTATTATTCATAATCAACTGCAGTTTTATGGTAAAAAAAAGTTTGAAAAATATGGTTTCTCATCATGTGAGTCTTGCTGTGCTTTGTTGGCTGAAAGGACCATATTCTGTTTCACACAACAGAGCTGTGAGGAACACTGCAGATTCCATGAACTTCAGGCTAGAAGGCAGATCTCTTCCAGTGCCCCAGTTTCCCATCCTGATCTCAAAAATGACAAAGAATTCAGTATCTCCCTAGGAAGTAAGTTCTCTGCAGAGCCCTTTGGAGCGCCCATAAAACACTGAGTGGTCTCATTAGTACTGCAGTGAACACCTGTAACCAGGGTGGCTGCACCTGCCAACTGGATGCAGTGGAGCAGACGTGTGAAGTGACACTTCCCCTCCACAATACACTTTTGTAAGAGAATAAGCAGTAGGTCACTGTGAGGGGGGATTGGAGTTTTTGGCACAGCAGACTGAGGAATTAGGAACAATAATAAGCAAAGTGTTTGCTCTCTGAATAACAATTTCTTGATTTCTTCCACCAAAAAGAGACAGGACCTTTCCAACCAAAACAAACATTTTCATATCTTAGAGCAAAAGTCTGTCTCCTTCCTGGAGAGATTAGTGAGTGGGGACAATTTGTTTTTGTTCATGTAATCTACATTGAGTTTAATTTATCTTTGCCTGTTTAGGGAAGATAAATTCGCAAGTGTTTTGCTGCTGCTCTAATACTTGGTTAAAACATTTGCTGCATTTCATTGGAACTCCCCTGTATATTTCTTTTACAGCTAACAGTGGCTCCGAAATTCCTACCAAATACCTTGATCAGTGCAGATTTTGCAGCCAATTATCTCACTAAGATATATGGGCTCACATTTGGACAGAAACCAAACTTGAGGTAAGGGACTGGGAAGTAAAACAATACTGGTGTTCTGCCACTGCTTGGATGCAGTTGGTGGGTGATAAGAAACTATCTGGCTAAACTATATTATTGCCCACTTGTGTTTTTGGAAAGAAGCTGTTTGTTATTCTCAGCATGAAAGATCAAACAAACACATTCCAAGGGCTTTTGCTAGCTGCCAGACACTTCTGCAAATATAAAATGAAATTGTCCCCATTTTATTTGTGTATCAGGAGTTAAAAAGAACAGATTTAGTTTCACAAAATGGAGATTAGCTGTTTAGAAATCTCTAGTTTTATTATAGTCCATTAGTTTTTAAAATTAAAATCAGGTGAAGAGTACAGTACTCAGTGCAGTATAAGTCAGTTCTATTAAAGGTGAGCATTTCAGCACCTTCAGAAGGTGTTCATAGCCCAGATCTGCTGCCAAAGGTCTCTGCTAGGTTCAGGCTGTGGTTTTCTCATCTGGATTGACAGCAGCATATCCATGTCAAGCTCAGAGGCACACAGACCACCTCCTGTGAGGTGTGGGCTTTTTTAAAGGGGTTTTGAGTAATCTGCAGCATCCAAACACTGCACCATCCAGATCCTGCAAAGACATCCCAGACTCTCTTGGGAGCAATTAATGCAGCCAGGTTTGGAGCAGTTAATTACAGCTGAGCCCCTACAGCCCAGTCTTGTGATGAACTGAAGAATTCTCCATTCCCACTGAATTCATTGAGAGCTGGAGCTACTCTGCACTTCCTGGGCCTTTAGTCTCTTAGGCTCTTGGCTGAGTCATTTACAGATTTCTGGCAATATCTCATGATGAAATAAACGAGATTTATACATGTTTTCCTCCTTAATCTCACAGATGCTGCTGTGTTTTGATTCTGTATTAAAATTATTGACTCTTCTGAAGTGATTTTCATACTCTTCTATACCAACATGAATTTTAATCAGAGTAAGAACTAATTGATTTCCAATATCACTCATCTAACATCCTAACACAGTTGTTTCAGTTGTTTTGTTTGTCCCCAGCAGAGTTCATGATCTCAGACTGATTATTTGGAGAGTAAGTTTTTCAGAAAGGCAAATATTTGTGAGTTAAAAGTACAGCTGACCATGCAGGGTAAACAATACTTTCAGTGTAGCTCTGAACTCCCTGGAGTGTGTGATCACACAATTGTATTTCCATACTGAGCCTTTCCTTCCTTCCAGAAGGATGTTGCCAAGTTCTCTGCAACTGGTAGAGAATCCAAGAACAAGTTAAAAAAGCACACTTTGACACTTTTTGCATTTTTAACCTGTCTCTACAAATTTAGCTGTCTGCTGCATCTGGGGGTAAACACAGGAAAGGAAGAGGTAATCAAAGTTACTAAAAGCCTATAATTTTTGTTAAAAAGAAGTCAAATTAATTTAGCAGTAAAGCCAGTGAAAAGGAAGAATAACTTCATAGGAGTACATTGTTTTGTACTGAATGTTTTGTATAGAATTGAAACCTGTGTAGGAATGAACCTATTTTTGCAAATTGATCAGAGAAACTCTTCTGTGAATATTAAAGCTTAAAAGTAAGAAGGGCAAAGGAAAAATAAGAAACTCTGTCTCTTGATCCAATGGCTCATAAAAACCAAATCTGCCTGACTGAGTAAATCTGTTGTCTTTCTGCCAGTGTCCTATTCTGAGTTCTATGAGTAGGAGAGAAACTGTTTCCTGGGGTATTTCCAGCCTTCATGGGAACAGAAAGGGTGGAGGGTTAAGAGATGGTCCTTTCTCATGAGACCTCCAGGTTGGTTTTGCAAGCCCAAGCAGCCCAGACTCAGTTCCAAATAGAAGTTAAAATTGGGGACATATTTGTTAAACAGAGGGGAATTCTAACCCTCTGAGTGAGGCCCTTACACTGACATTCTGTGTTTGTAAGTACTGCACAGTGCCAGGATTACACTCAGTTTCTTGTAAAGAAGTTAAGGCCACTTGTGAAATTTGTATTCATGTGCAGGTTTGGATTTTGAATAGATCTAACTTTCAGAGAATATTGGGGCCAACCATTTGGTTTTGCATCTATATCCCTTGCTAAATTAAAGGGCACATTTTAAAAACGAATCTAATTATCTCAAGTAGAGAAGAAAAGATTGAAATTAAGTTGTAAACGAGCTTTCTGTCAGTAAACAAAAACTCCAGATCTCCCTATCTGTTGAAACTCATCTTTTATTTCCTTCCAACAGATCTGTGTATCTTCATAACAACAAACTTTCAGATGCTGGGTTACCTGATAATATGTTCAATGGCTCTAATAATGTGGAGATACTCATCATGTCCAGCAATTTCTTGAAGTATGTTCCAAAGAATCTCCCTCCAGCACTATATAAATTACACTTACAGGTAATGACAACAAAATTTTGTAATCCTTTAGGATTGTGACAAAGTACTGCGTTTGTGTGGGTTTCACACCACACAGCCAAGACATCCCAGTGCACTTGGAAACATCCCCAGGCCCACTTTAAGTCTTGCCTGCTGTATTCTGAACAGTGGCTGTCCCCATGTCCTTCCTTTTTTCTCCATAAGCAGCAGTGTCTTTTTGCAAATCACCAGAGAATGCTCACAAGGGGCAGAAGTGCCTTTCTGTGTTTGCAGGGGATGTGTTGCAAATACCTGTGTGGAAGTGTTGTTGGTCTCCTCTCTGCATATAACGATATTAATCCATATTAGAACAGGGAGTGCATCATTCCATGGCCACGTCTCCATGATGTCCCAGTTCAGTTTGCCACTGATGCCACTTCTGACAGCCTCTTAGCCACTCTGTCCTGGCTCTGCTCCCTGACTCGTTTCACACAGACCACTGTTTCCCAGCATCAGTGTCTGCTGCTTGCTACTGAACTGGCAATTCAGTTTGGATCAGGCATTCTCTACTGCTACAGCTCCTCCAGCAACAGTGCAATAGCAGAGTTGTGCTATTAACTACTCTCCAGCATTTTTAATTCCATGTCATCTGATTCTGATAAAAACACTTCATCATGTCTGAGCTGGAGATCTGAGCCTTAGCAATGGGAGAGCCACAGTGGTGGGGAGTCCTGGGTCCGCTTGCTCCGAGTGTTGACAGCTCCTTGGACGTGCAGAGACTGGAGTCTGTTATCAGCCCTGGACTGAGGCAGCTCTGTGCTGCCTCCCCGCTCTCTTTTCCCTTGAATGTTTCACCAGAATTCCTGTTAAAGTCTTCTAGAGAACAGGCTTCTCCAGCTTGAAGAAAATTAAACACAACCAGTCCAGTCCTTTAATTGCTGGGATTTCACTCCAAAGTATGAACTTACTTGTTTTGTCCCCTAAATTTTTTTGACACTTATCGGTAATTATTATCTCCCAAAGGAGTCTCCTAGTTTGAGGATTGCACTTTGAACTTGTCTCCTTCCCTGCTGTCCCCAGCTGTGTTAAGGGCAGAGGAGATGAGCAGAGAAATGAGTGTTTTATTTGCAAGTGCACCATCTGTCAGTAGTAATATTTACCTTGATATTTTGACTGGGTAAAAACTAGGACAATGAGAAATGAGAGGCAGCCAATAGTGGACCAAAAGTATCTGACAGCTGTATTTTAGATGTGATTTTTATCTTTTCCTATTCATTGAGACACTCAGCCAAATCTGTCTGTGTTAGTTTCTACTTTATATTAGTTGGCAGATGAATCTGGTCCAGTCTGTCCATGACATTATAATGCCCCCTATTTCATGTCTAGCCCGTTTGAAGTTTAATTGCTTGTGTTAGTTGAACAGAACCCAAATGTGTTGATTCATGCCAAATACTGTGCTTTGTGCTTCTGGTGACTCTAGAGCAACAAACTGGAGAAGATTCCTAAAGGAGCCTTCAGTGAACTTGCAGGTCTGCGGGAGCTGTATTTGCAGAATAACTACTTGTCTAATGAGGGAATGGACAACGAAACTTTCTGGTGAGACTGAGATGTGCAGCTTGTACCTCTGTGTCTGTCTGCCCCCTCTGGGACAGTGGTGCATCTACTGAACACAGGACACAGTAAAAAGTAAAGTTAATAAAAAAAGGTGGATGATGTTATGCATTTCACTGCTAAGTCTGAGATGCAGATGCTGCTATTCAAGAGCAAAGGTCCGGGTAAGTGGTTGCAGAATAGTTTCATACACTGAATATCAGACTGCACCACTCCTTGCCTGCCACAGACCCAGTCACATCAGGTACTAAGTGCCTTCTGGGAAAAGCCACCTAGAACAACACTGAAAGCTACTCTCTGTTCTTCCAAAACAGTCAAAAGTGAGGTTACCTGGGACTTTCCAGTTTCTGGGGCACTTCACTGGGTGTCAAAGCCACACCTTCATCTTCACTGGAGCCACTTGTGTGTTTCTGTGAGGGTGGCTGGAAAGCAGCCACAGACACAGAGCTGTGGATTCCCCTGGCCCAGCTGTACCCCAGTGCAGGTGGTTGCTGGAGCAGGCAGGGATGCAATGGTGCTGCTCAAGAGCCTGCAGATGGCTGCACAAGCTTTCCTACCAACTGGTGCAACAGAAATAGCCTTTGGCTGTCCTAGATTTAGCCTGGGACTTAACACATAAAAATTTAACAATTCTTTCTCTGCTTGCACTGAATGCTGCACTTGTTCTGCCTGAAAATCCAGACCACACAATTGGTCCTGCCCATAATTTAGTTCCGTAAACCCTCCTGTTCTCCAGACACAAAAATGTACCAAGCTGTGCTTTCCTTTTCCATTTCTCATTGCCAGACACCTCCCATAGTAGTTTACTCTATCTGTGTTGAGTCCACCTCCAGGTCATGTTGGACATATAATCTCTGTTAAGATATTTCCATCCTGGGGAAACCTTGCAAATGGCAGCAGTGAAGTGTTTTACCTAAGGATCCTATTTGTTCATTCAGAGCATGCTTGGATAGCTGGAATAGCAGTGTAGTAACCAGTAAGAAATGTCTGTAACACATTAGTTTTCATGTTTCCTGAAAACTCTGTAGTCATCTGCAATGGGTTATGTAGTGTCAAGTAGATTAAAACTCTCATTTGAACTGAGAAACTGACTTGAAATACAAGGGAATACAGGGTTCCTCAGTCCTGGCAAATAATTCCATTGATCCACATCCAGTTGGTATAAGTGGCTGGTCTGAGGATTTAATTTAGCTTCAACTGAGACCATGGAATCCAGATTCAGTAGCTTACACAAAGCAGCTCTAGCCCTGACTCACTTCCATAATACTGGGGGGTCAGGAGAAGTTCACTATCTTAGCCTAGGACACTGAGTTAGCATTTCTGCTTTTCATAAGGGTAACCTTTCATCCTCTAGAAAGTAGACCTGCCTTTCAGTTTCAGTAAATACTTTCAGAGAGACAGAAATTACTCATGCTCAGGTTTTGTTTCTGTGAAACCGAGAGCTAAACTCTGTGTTCTGGTGGTGCTCCCATGGCATCTTGCTTGTATTGTTCACTGAAATTGCTCATATGTTGCTATCTGTACTGCAAAACTGATCTCAAGCCTCAGCCCAGTGGCAGTTTGGGTGTGTGTGGGCTCTGGCATGTTCCCTTGCTGGTGTGGCTGGGGAGTGGGGGCAGTGCCAAGTCCTAATCCCTGATGGCAATATGGGAGCTCCCTGTTCTGGTGCCCAATCACTCATATCATGAGTCTGAAAAGGGCAGTCAGTAGTGGGAGCTGTGCTGGGTAAAAAGGCTCTAAAGCAAAGGTTGTTAAATCTTAGAGGAAGCTGGTTATTGTTTCACCTTGCAGAATCTAAAAGGAGAGTGTTTTCTTTCCTGCTTTCCCAAGGAAATTGTCTAGTCTTGAATATCTGGATTTGTCCAGCAATAACCTCTCACAAATCCCAAGTGGTTTACCTCGAAACATCATCCTCCTCCACCTGGAAAAGAATGCAATTAAGGTGATTGACAGAGATGTCTTGACTCAAATTAAGAACCTGGAGTACCTTCTGCTCCACAATAACAAATTAAAAGCCCGAGGTATTCACCCCTTAGCCTTCCAGGGCTTAAAGAAGCTGCACACTGTCCACCTGTACAACAACATGCTGGAAAGGATCCCCAGTGGGCTGCCCCGGCGAGTGAAGACACTTATGATCCTTCACAACCAGATCTCAGAGATTAACAGGAATGACTTTGCTACCACTTACTTCCTTGAAGAGCTGAACCTGAGCTACAACAAGCTCACAAGTCCCCAGATCCATCGGGAGGCCTTCCGTAAACTGCGGCAGCTGAAGTCCCTGGATCTTTCTGGAAACAATCTCCACACATTGCCTTTTGGCTTTCCAAAGAATTTGCAGGTTCTGAAGCTGAAGGAGAATGAGATAAGCATCGTCCCAAAAGGGACTTTGTCTGGGATGACAAAACTGCGGGAACTGTATTTGAGCAACAATAAACTGAAAGTAAATTCAATTTATTCAAGAGCATGGAGAGAACTCAGCAGTCTCCAGGTAGAAACATCACCTTCTCTAATTGTTTTAGTGATGCTGATGTCCTCATCTGTGTGCCTAAATCAAATTATATAGCACCAATACTAAATGTGCTTGGTCCTCATGCTTTGGGGTTGCATTTTAAATGCTACACACTGTTTCTAGAGTAGAAATGATGTGCTGTTGTGCAGAGGTGGGTACTTCCCACTGCTGGCCAGTCCAGCTTTGTTTCTGAACCATGACAGTGTCCTATATTTTCAGAAAAACATCAGTGAATGTTGCCATTAAAACTGAAATTAGGCCTTTCAAATAGCTCGTCTCCCAAAAGACTTAAAACCGGCTCTGAATAGAGACAGCAGGAGGAAGGAATGCATAAACAAAAACACTCTTAATTCTCAAAGCCCCCACATCAGCTTATAGTCAGACAAGCCAAGCTGTAGGATTTAGCAGCTCAGCTGGCTAAGGCACCTGGGGAGCAGCTAGGAGGTCTGGATTCAATCAGTCTTCTCATTTGCTTAATTGTTGGAGAAAGTTAAACACAAACCATAAGGCAGGCAGGAACAATCACATTTGTGCTGAGCAAAATGACCTTTCTGAATTGTTACGCTGGCTGAGGGATTTGTCTGCATTTCCTTTTAGGCAACGGCCCCTTTCCTGCAGTGAAAGGTATTGCCTGTGTCATATGGCAGCCATGGAGGGTGCATATGGTCAGGTCACTGCACAAGCAAAGTGTGCACATCTCAGAGCAGATCAGGGATAAGGATATGGAGCATATGTCACACTGGCCCCCAGTGTGTTTTCAGACAATCCTGATGTTAATCTATAGGAACGTTTCCATTTCTGTTGTGTCTGGGAATAACCAGTAGCTTGTTTCTCAGTTCATGTCAATCAGCAGTGCAGCATCAGTGCCTGCAGAAGTGTTTGCATCAGCTGCAGATTTGGCCCCTGGCTTTAGTAATACCTTTTGCATTTGTTTGGTGCCTCACTGATACGTGTCTGGGGGAGTGTGTGTGCAAATATATCTAATGTGTAAAGTAATCTGGAAGGAAGATGCTGTTGAAAATTACAGGCTGCTGGGACTGTTTCTCTGCAGTACCTTAATAAAATGTAGGTTGTTTTATTTTCAAACAAAAATGGGTCATGAGCCCTGTTCGGCAGCTGAAGTTGCTGGTTGGAACGAAGAGCTTTCCTTCTCAAAGGTCCTGATCCACAACTACTTTGTGGAACTTTTGTTCTACTGTCACTCCCTTGCAGTCAGTGTCAAGCCAAAGTAAGGTGGTGCTGACTCAAACATTGGCCATCCCCAGAGCAAACCCACTCCCATTAAACAGGGTTCAGATAATTGCACAGATTTAAAATTCTGCTGGACTAGTGGGGCACTTATGGATGTTACTTTTCTTTGGAAGGGCGTTACTTCTTGTTGGTTGTTTCCAGTTGAATCCTTTTTATCATCAAGTTGGTTTCTGAGCTGTTGCACTGGAGTGAATTTGGCAAATAACCATCCATAGAGACCCTGATCATGCATATACTTAGTAAATGCTTCAGTCCACACTGTTTTCATGGAAATCACTGGAGACTCTGCAATAGCAAATCGAGACATTTACATAATGGACTTGGCAGTACTGGGTTAACAGTTGGAGTCAATGATCTTAAAGCTTTTTTCCAACCTAAACAATTTGATGGTTCTAAAATAATTGTTTTCCAGACTGGCATTATGTGAGGAATAAAAACACTGGAATGAGGACAACTGTTTGCAGAAGTGTGGCTTTGAGTAGTGGGTAACTAGTGAGTGTCAGGTTGGTTCTATGAAAATACTACAATACAGGGTAACAAAACATTTCTATTGATCCATTCTCTTGCATAAAATTAATCTGAGAAATGATCATGACCTTTAGTCCTGCTGTCTTCATACATTCTCCATGTTAGAATATTGCCAGATGGTTTCATGTGTAACTGTACCTATCACCATCCTTAGCCAGCAAAGTGTTTGCAGTAGCAGATGCCAAGGAATTCTCCTGCATATCTGAAACCCAGCCTGTTTTTAGTTTACTTAAAGCAGACATGGGTTAATGCCTGGGGACAGAGTTAAAGAAATGTTGGAACTGAAACAAACCAGCCTGACATATCATGTGAAATCAGAATGCTCAGTAGGAGTGTAAGAGAGTAGAATTGTCTTGGCCACACTTACCTTGATGCAAATTAGAGGTAGATTAAATTAGTTTATTCTATAATAAATATAACTTTAAACTTCAGTCTCTTTCTGGAGTGTTTCTAATATTTAAATTCAGTTATTTGACCCCCTGTTGTCTCTTCCTTACAGTCACTAGACATGGCTGGCAACCAGCTGACATCCATCCCATTAGGCCTGCCAGAATCTCTGGAGTATCTGTATCTCCAGAACAACAAGATCACAACAGTTTCAGATAATGCTTTTGAATTCACACCCAAAATAAAGGGGATTTACCTCAGGTAAGGTCAAGTTTCCACTTCAACACACAAGATTTTTTCCTTCTTTATTCACTTTATAATTGCTTATTTTTAGAAAGTATTTTAAATCCTTACTTTCTGAACAAGCATCTTGGTTTATAGTAATATGTGATGAAATTATATTAATCTGCTCAGGAATGTCATGGGTACACATAAAAAGCTCTTTTTAGAGAGCTTGTCTTTTCTATGCTTATTAGAATGGATTGGGCATGCCAGTAATTATGGGCAATTAATGTGTAACATGATGTCATATTCCAATACTCAGCTGTTAGCCAAAAGTTTACAGTCTCCTTGTAGAAGTAGAGTTTTTCCTGTGTCTGTTGGCCCTGGATTTTGACAAAATCCCCCTCCAGTGAGGTGTGTGTGACTAATCTTGGAGTTGTGTGCATTCCCTTGATAGCTTTGTCAGAAACAAGTGATGAGTTACAACTGTGACAGTTACATAACTCAGTTTAGGGGCTTTGCTGGGCTTTTTCCCACTCTGTCAGTTGGATGAGGACTTTATTTTTATAGATGACAGATACTGACCGTTTTTTACATGTAATGTAAACTCACAGTAACAACTGATTCAAGCAGAGATTTTTACCACGAAAAGTGAATCTGTCCCTGTAATATATTCAGTTTTAATCAGATGGAATATTATTGACAATGTTAATTAGAAGTAATTTATGAATCCCTACAGAATATTTGATAAAGCTGATCTATTGGATGTGTTCAAAAAGCCTAGGCTGCACAAGACTAAATATGGTCTTATTTTGTCTATATGCACACCTAAACTGCCCTGTAGTTCTGAACAGTTCTGGGGCAAGCCTTTATGGATTAATGATTCCATACCAAGCAAATAAAATTACAAAGTCTGGTGTAAATTAGAGCAGTCTGTCTATTCAGCTGCTCACATTTATGAGATTTTAGTGAATGCTTGGATGTGAACCAGAAACCACATACCACATTCTATATTTCTATATAAAGAAAAAAGGAATTTGCAAAACAGTTTCACTAACATATTCAGGAGGCAACTCCACCCAAGCTCAGTCGTATTTTTAATGGGAGGCCATTAATCACTGCAGTGCTGTGAAACAATAATATACATATGGAATATTACAAAGAATACAATTTTAAGCATGATCAAGAGTAACAGACCAGGTTCTTAAACTGTTGATTAGTTTATTTGTATTTTTGGAAATGCAAATAGCAGCTGAAAAATTATTGCTTTGTTTCTAAAGTGATACTTTGTTTTGAGTTTTGTAGGTGAAGAATTAAACTGTCAAGGAATGACACAGAAAGTCATGAAGAATCAGTTATACTTTAAAATGTGGGTTATGAAGCAGATGCCTTTCCTCTCTGGGAAGGAGAAAGGAGAATAGCAAGAGAAAGAATCTGTGGGGGAGGAATTCCAATATTATGATTTTCTTTTCTTCCCCCATCCAGAGGAGTCAGCACTTCTAAAGTTCTGTTGTGAGTCAGTGTAAACTTGGAGTAACTTGGGGCAGTGTAGAGTAGCTGCAGAAAGGTTTTCTCTTAGTCTCCTCATTTCTGTGTTATATCCAAATATAGGTTTATTTTAACTGGGGTGCCTTTTTGTATGTTTAAGGTTTAATAAGATTGCTGTTGGAGCACTGAAAGAAAGTACCTTCCAAAACCTGAAGCACTTACAGGTACTGGATATTGAAGGGAACCTTGAATTCAGCAACAGTTCAAAGAATAAGGATGACTCAGAAGAGGAAATGGAAGATGAGGAAGAAGAGGAAGAAGAAATGAGATAAAATGTGAACTCACACAGTCCCTTCACGTGGGAGGTAACAACTGTAGTTGAGTTAAATCAAAGCCCCAGTTCTCTTGTGTAAATAATTCCAATTTACACACGATTGAAGCATAACAAGTGCGTGTCTGAACCATGAACTTAAAGACTTCCACTAAAACATGATGGGGAATCACAAATCAAAAAGGGTTGAAAATACATTGTTTTGTAAAATGAAACAGTATATATCTGTTTTATCAGAGTCAATGGACTGTTCTTATTGGTTTCTGTTTATAGCCACAGCAGACACAGTAGTTAAAGAGGCAGGTCCTTATTTACTAATTCTGATAACAAAAAATGCAAAGGTATTTAATGATCTTTTAAGCAATGACTTCAAAAGCAGAACAAAGAACAAAATATGAGGCTTGCTGATACAGAAGAGTGAGCTGAAAATAGATTTAAAAATTAGACAAATTAAAGTAAGATTTGACCCATTGGTGTCTGTTAAATGTGTCATTAGGATTACAAACTCTGTCTCAAGCAATATTTAAATCATTGACCACTCAGAGGGGAAAAATAATGCTATACTTAGTGTACTTCTTATGGAAAGAATAGTGTCTCTACTTGGCTCTCTTTTCAAGTGCAGAAGAAAAGATACAGGGACAATGATTTTTGAAGAACATGCATTTTTTCATATATCTATTTACAGCATCTCTTAAGCATCTTATGTTCAAAGATTATGAAGTTCAGGACTTCTCTTTGCTTCTGGAGATCAAAACTCTTAAGAATGGGAAAAAAAAAGAGTTTTGTCCCTAATCTACATTTTGTCACTGAGAATGGCACAAGGAAATGCTAGGAATAGTGCTAATAAGCTTAAAAGATGATGGGTCTTGAAAAGGGCAGAAGGTACTCGGGAAGTCAAACATTAGCTCTCCTGGCTGGGCTATATGAAAACTTTATTGAACAAGAAATAATTTGTATCTACAGACTTAGGGTACATTCAAAATCAATGCATCTCTCTTTTAGGCTGGGGTATGTGTGGCATGCCAACAGGTACTATGTTTGTTTTATTCTGAATTCTGTATTCCATTATGTAATTTATTTTATTTTTCTGTTTTGCAGGAAAACGTATGGAAAAATACATATATGTCTATGTGTATATATATCTATATAGATACACAGAGAACACTTAGCAAAACGTGCAATGAATTATGCAGAAACTGTCATGGCACTGGGCCAGGCTCATGGAAGACAGTGTGTTTCAGTGCCTTATTCAGGGAGAGACCCTGAATGCCTTTCCAAAGCTTCCAAATCATCTTATACAAGACCCAGGATCATAAGGGATTGCTCTGGAACTCACAAAAGCTGGCTTTTGTTTCTGTTTCTCTTCCCTCACTGTTTCCATCTGTAACAACAATATGGGAATATTTTGAATGCAGGCCTTCAAGTGCCATTTTTGTCACTGCATTTTAAGTGAACCATGTTTATGCCTCTTTTCTTTTTCTTCACCCAAAAGAAGCTGTTGTTGGCCAGGGTAGATGGATATTTGCAGTAGTTTCATGTGCAGAGCAGTGTATGGGGCATTTTGGTCATCAAGCAGCAGTAATAATTCTGGATGCAATTATTTCTCTGTTATAACAATGTGTATATTTGGATGAGAAAAACAAAATAAGGCTGGATCCCGAAATATTTTATCTCTACTGCCAAAGCCTGCAGTATATTCCTGTTTTAGAAAGGTTTTAAGATAAAACAATTGCTCTTGTGAATATATATATAAATATATATATAAAATCTGTATGTCTACCTTCCAGAGCTTTGGTAAAGTTTCTGTCTTGCTGTTGTTTGCCCATGGGGCAGCTGGGTGAATGTCTTAGAAGGTGTGACCAGAGGATGGAGTGACAGCATGAAGTTTACTGTATGTGGTAGAATTTTCCACAGTGTATCTCATTCACACTGAGGCAGGAGTGACACTAATGATGTAGAAGAGATTAATGAGTGTGGGCAGGCCTAGGAGAAAACCATTAAGTGTCAAAAGAAATTAGTTTAGTTCAAGTCTGGAGACAGTGCCTGCTGTCATACTCCCCTAAAGCCTCCCCTATTTTATGATGGTGAGTTCTCTCAGCTTCTGTTGGAATCATAGAAAATAAGGAAACCAAGGAAAAGAAGACCTACAGAGATACAAGTTTCTTAGTTGGTTATAATGTCCTTCATCTGAGGCAGCTAATCTGCTTGACAAAATGGTCTTTTGAGGATTTCTGATTGAACACATGTTGTTTTGCATACTGCATTCCAGGACTGACTTGGAAACACAGTTGGCTTAATTTTTTACCAGCTGTTTTCCTGCTGGAGATCTAGTTCCACACTCTCCCTTTGGTTTCCCATAGCACATGACAGTAATTTCAAGCTGTTGTTCCCTACCTTAGACAATTCAACACAATCATTAATCATAGAAGGAAAGATTGCTTCCTGAAAAAAAAAGAAGCTTGGCCCTAAAAATTGCAAAACCCACACATTTTTGAATATCAGCTATACAGCTGAGCAACAAAATATCCTTCCAACTGACTGCTGGGATGGATTTCTACGTAAAATGTCTACAGAATGTAGCTCAAGTCAATTAGCTATCTCCAGCAAACACCAGTGGAAGTTCTGCCAGACTTCTGTGAAAAAGACCAGTTTATTAAACTGCTGAACAAGCTGAGATTATGCAAATTTGTACAGTTTTATGGAGAACTGTTCTATTGTTTTTAAACTTGTGTCTCTTGGACTACAATTTTGTGAAAAGTCAGGTGCCTCAGACTTCTTTGAATCCCTTGAGAGTCTGATGCAGTGAGTGCAGGGGTGAAGGTTCATTTTAGCACCTGTGGAATCAGGCCCAAAATGTCAGGATGATATATACACTGTTAAGCTTCTTGAGCAAGCAGCACCCTTTGCCAAAGGAGACCCACCTACAGTTTAAGATGCATACAGTATAGAGCAGGTGAAGTTAGGAAACCCTTTTCCAAGTTTGTTTCAACGTAGTTGCACACTGAATCCGTCCTTTAAATGGGGCGGTGTTTCCCAGCAGCAAACACCCCCCAAAAAACACCACCATTCCTTCCCAGTAAAAGCTTCAAATGCTTCAAGATTCTTTGATTGCTCTGTAAGAGATTGGTGAGGGAGAACCACAGGCCTTATTCCTCACTTACCTGGTATCATCAGCACCTATGACATTAGACATAATACTGTCAGACCAAAATTGTAGCTTATTTCTTTATTTTAAAGGAGTAAGAGATGTCATGACAGATGTTGAGGAATAATCAGAAGTCCCTGGGACTAAGCCCACATATTTTTTTGACTGTGGGTGGTACACATAATCCAAAAGTCCAATCCAGACCTTGTATGGTGCAAGACTCAGGAACAGGTTCTAATTTTATTATTTCCTGTAGTGAAGATGGGAGTTAGGAAGTTGGCCTTTTCTTAGGCCATGAAGAGGCAACATAAACATTGCTTTCATGTAACTTTCTTCCTGTAATTTGCTTGGATTTGGGAAAGAGAAGAATAGAAGGGTTTTAAGGCTGAGATAGTTGTATGAATAGTGAAAACCTGAAGTCTAAAACGTTCAGTTGGCAATTTTATCCCTATATATGCATTTGCACTTGCTTGGTATTCCTGTGTGGTCTGTATGCAGACTGAGATCTGGGTTTATTTGCTGTTTTTCTTTAAAAGCCATGTTTCCTCATTACACAGGATACTGCAAAAATGGGGGGAAATGGGATTTTTCTGAGCTATGATTTTTCACAGCGGCAGGAGTACAAATGCAGCTTGAGAGCTGTGAAGAATTAATCAGGTGCCAAAAATAGCTCGTGGATAATGAGCTTTTATTTCAGGCGGTGGGCACGTAGCCCATCTGTGGCTGCCATGTGGACGGGCCGTTCTGCAGCCGTTCTCCCCTCATCCCATTCCCCCAGGATCCTCGCCCCATGGCCATCCCCTCACGAGGACTGGGGCACCCAGGGCCTGCTCCTGCCCTCTCCCCCGCCTCCTGGCCCACATCGCCCCGCTCCGGATAACCCCACGGCTTATTCCTTGGGGATTTCTGCGGGAAAAGGCCTGCGAGTGCTGTATCGTCCCCCGAGCTTTTACCTCCCCACACAGAGTGATGCCCTTTGCCTCACTCAGTGCTGTGAGGGGCCCGAGGGTCAGGCGGGATCCGGGGAACCTGTTCCGCTCTGCTTCCCACACTCACACAACTGCAGGCTCCTCCTGATCCAAAGGGCCAGGAGCTCCCATAGCGGGGCGGGCGCCATCGCGCCGGCTGTGAGGGGACGAGCGGCCGCGGCCATGGCGGCCCCTCTGTGGGGAGGGAGGCGGCACAAGGCCAAGGCTTTCCCGATGCCAAGATTCCCGATGCCGAGATTCTCTCTGCAAGGAGCACCGTAATCCCGATGTCTCTAGCCTCAGCTGGCAGGAAGGGTGAGCATCGGAGAGCCCATGTGGGACGGAGGGAGGGAGGTTGAGAGGCGGAGCCACGGCCTCTGGGGTGTGGTGAGGAGGGTCCGACCCTGGCTCGAAGGGGTTACACGCCATGCTGTGGTGTCCGGGATGCAAGTGTTTTGTTTAATGAAAAAGAAGTGCTTTACGTAGTATATAGATACTCTTCTGAGGAAAAAATATTTTAAAACTAATTTTCTTTTTTAGTAAAGATGGGACAAGACTATTTACAAGAGCATGTAGTGACAGGACAAGGTGGAATGTGTTCAAATTGAAAGAGAGTAGGTTTAGATTAGGTATTAGGAAAAAATTCTTTATGGTGAGACGGTGGCACAGGTTGCCCAGAGAAGCTGTGGCTGCCCCATCCTTGCAGGTATTCAAGGTGAGTTGGATGGGGCTTGGAGCAACCTGGGATAAAGGGACATGTCCCTGCCCATGGTAGGGGATTGGAACTAGAGTGCCTTCAAGGTCCCCTTACAACCCAAAGATTCTATGAAAAAAGAAAAACCTCCAAAGAAAAACTATAGATGAAGTTTGAAGGGAGATGTGGGACAGAGGGAGGCTGCCAAGGCCTCCCTTTGGGGAGCAGTGACAGCTCTTGAGGAACTGACTGCAGATCTGACAGTGGGACAGCATCTCTGGCAGCAGGACAGTGTCCCTGGCACTGGTAGAGTGTCCCTGGCAGTGGGACAGTGGCTCTGGCAGCAGGACAGGGTCCCTGTGGGGCTGCTCCCCGGGGCTGGCAGCTGCCCCCTCACCAGGGGCTCTGGGCCAGGCAGCCCTGCTGGGGCCAAGAGCTGCTGCATCTGCTCAACAGCAGAATCGCTGCTTTGGGACCTTGGAGATTATTTATCTTAGCTCTCATAAATCCTGCAGGACTGTACATTAAAAGGGCAGTTGGGGAAAGGATCCTCCAACTCCTGCAGGTGCTGAAGAGCTGGGCTGGCAGGGCTGATCCTGAGGTATCTGTGGCCAAACTCCCTCCTCCTCTTCTGCTGCTGTGCAAGACAGATACAGGGGACTTTTCCTGAGCAGGTGTTTGGTACATGCTGGAGTGAGGCTGGAGACCTGCCTTAGCAAAGTGGATGAGAATGGGAAGTATCTTCCTTCCTGGCAACACTCTGCCATTTCTTCTGCTCCCCAGTGGTCCACACAGAGCAAGGAGGTGGGAGGAGTCTGACCAAAACTTCTTGATTGTTCTCTCTTGAAGGTGTTTCCTGATCGTAAATAAGAGTTTAATTTATGATGCAGCTTCTCACCACGTAGACTGAGCCCACTAACATTTTTGCTAATTTTGCTTAGTAAAAACCGAAGCAAATTTATTCTTATTGAATAAGAATAACAATATTTTACAAATAGTATTTTTGATGGGAAGCAGTCTCTTTGAGAGCTTCTATGATATAGTCCAATATCATGTTGATAGATTTCACTCTACAGTGTAATGTTGGTGAGTCTTCTGCATTTGGGTGTAGTTACTCTGAAAACTTAAATATGAGCTTAGTTTTGCTTTTTCAAAATATTTTGTTCTCTAATGGGATTAATATATGGAGGTCATTGTAATTGGTTTATTATGTTTCTAATACAAGAACAGTGAGTAAATTCCCTGAAGAACTCCATTGCCTTTGGTGAGGAAAATATTAGTGTGCCCTGTAGCTGTGATTCATGCTGCTATTGTGAAGTCAGCCAGCTGTGAGATATATGTGCAGGCAATGGATGATAAATGTGTTCTAATAATCCAGTATACAAAGTATTTCCATAAAAATTCTTCAGTAGTATCCAAGGACATTAAAAAGTCCATCAATAAGTCCTTCTCTAAATGGTTTTGAATCAGGCCAAGACTGTTTAATGCACAGTTGTGCAGGCTATCTCAAGTTTTCCCCATGATAGTGCCAGAATTTGTTTTAGCATATGATTATGATACTGCTTAGAACATTGCTTCTGATAAAAATTTGTATTGATTTTCAGTATTTTCAACTCCAGTTGCATACAAGAAATTAATGAGACTCATTTTGTTATTTGGGATATAATTGTGTGTTTGTTGACAGTCATCACAAGAATTAGCTTTAAAAAGATCTTAAGATACATCTTTTATGCCTAATTAAAATTAACTTTGACTACTTACATAACACTCTAGATGTCTCCCCTTCTTTCTGGTGTACCTCTGTTTTGGGTCTGTTAGTTGTAAATGCAACAATGGAATAAAAGTCAAAGCACTTCCCTGGTGTGTTGAAGAGAACTGAGTTGCTGTACCCTGAGGCATCCTCACCGTCCACAGCTTGAATGATTTGACATTGGAAGACTCATTTTGGTTGTTCCTACTCTATCTGCAAAGTAGGTAGGAAGAACTGAAGTAAATCTCCCAATGCAAACCAGGCAGAAACAAGCAAAGTGAATCTTCCAGGTTGCTCCCACCTGTGGGATGAACAAAATGGGAGCACATCACTTCTTAATACCTTTTGTGAAATTTACTCTGGAGAGCTTGTGCAGAAAGTGCCCTATGGAGCTGTACACCAGTCCTGTGCCCAGCACCAGTGAGGAAACCCCAGCTGAGAAGGAGCTGTGGAAATTCTCCCAATTGTAGAGCTCTTAAAGTTCCTTTCAAAACTTCCTGCTAGAGCTAGATCAAACCACAGTGCTGGACTGAGACACCCCTCCTGTCCATCCCGATTCCTCCCTCCCCAAATACGTGGTTAGGAGGGATTCATGTCAGAGAAATCCTTTCTTTTATTAAAAAAGTAGATGATTTATTCTAAAACAAAGATTATACTGATTAACTATCAATATAGACTACCCCGATCTCTGCACTTTGTTTTCAGGAAAACTCATTAAAGAAATATGAAAGTATTTAAATGGAAAAGAAGAAGGGTTGAAAATGCTCAGTTTGACTTAGTTCTGTATACTTTCCACATGTTTTTAATAGCCTAGTGGTAAAACACAATAAAACCACTAGAAGCAATGAAATCATAATGAAACATCTCAAGGTCAGTCTCATTTTTCTTTTGGTTTTGCTATTTAGCCCATACAGTATTTGTAGCAGATGTAATATGAGATATCTGTGAACATAAAACACTTCTTGTTTTGCTTCCCCTGCTTTTTCCATCTTATTAAAATACTTTTTTTTGGGGGGGGGGGGGCGAATGGTGGGCTAGAAGTATCAGATCCTTTTTGGGAAAGTTCAAAAGCAACAATTAACTACAGTGAGTTTCATGTGGTGGGTCAAAGCCTGGCTTTCAGCTGGTGTGGTGTGCAGAAACGTAGAAGCATACATTTAATTCCTAAATGAAATGCAGATACTTCTTTGTGATGAAAGATGGCTGATTTTAAAGCAACAGATGCAGAACTCTTTGTACCTTGAGGAACAAAACCTCCAGAAATGGAACCTGAAAAGTATGACTGTGACCTACCTGTGCACATCCCAGTGGAATGGATCTAGAGCTTTGTAATGATTTACTTGCAAACTCTTCAGGAATAACATTTGCTTGTTCTTGCGCTGGACTGAGTGCTCTGTTCTGGTTTGCAAGGCAGGACAGCTGTGAAGGGAGTCATAGATGCCTGTGGGTGCCTGCAGACTTGCCTTTAGTGGCCATAGGGGACAGGAGCTTTGTGAGGAGAGGGATGCCTTGCTCCCTCCCGACATCTCCAGCTGTTGGTACCATCTCATCCTGGAGCCAGCAGGGAAAGAAGGTTTGATCCTACTGCAAGAGAAGTGATTGAACATTTTCCCTCTTCACTTCCCATGCTCCCCATCTTGTCTTTCTGAAACCTTCTGTACTCGTTCCCCAAAATACCACTCTCTTAATAACAGACTGCTATGATTTTACTTTGACAGCCTGTAAAATTTCTAAAATACCCTGTGACACAAATCTGCCAAAAGTCTCAGCTGTGCCAAATCCATTCCCATAGATCATCTTCTAGGCATCAGAGATGCAACTGTTGCTACTTTATAAATGATGGCATCTGAGGTTCTGTCGCTTAAAATGGAAGCCTGGCAATTCCTGTGACTATTGTGAGTAGTGCTTCCAGAGAGATAGAAGTGGCTAATCCAAGGTAATCATGAGTCCCCTTTACTGTGTTATGTAACAGTCTCAGTCTTCAGCTCATTTATCCTTACCATGCATCACCCTCTTGATTTAGAAAGTACCTTTTCTCTGTTTACAGATGGGAAGCAAACCCTGCATTCTTGTGGTCACTTGACCATGAGATCACACGGGAAGTCTGTGTGAATAAAAAACCTGGCCTTAAGTAGTGACCACCCTTCCTGTTCTATTGATCTAATCCATTTGGGGTTTTGTGGGACAAACCCTCCTATAAAGTCCAGGAATATCAATCAGTATGTCCCAGAGTAGTTAGTTAGGAATGTAATTTTGAGTGTCTCTCATCTCAGTTGTAAGTGAAATCACAGGCTAAACTGAGAATTTTAACACGTTTCATTTTCAGCTCAGCCCTTAGTGAATGGGTGCATTAAATTTGTCTGTTCTGTGGCCTCTTTTCCAAATGCAGCAAAGTCAGATATTTATTATTACAAAAAGCTGTGCTCTCCCACTGCAAGGTAGGCAACAGTAGCATCCCAGAAGAAAAACCTTCATTGCTTTCTCTCTTCCCTGTACTTAGTCCTCGGCTGGGGGCTGCGATCTCAGCCAGCTTACTGCCTGCAGGGGAAGCCAGCAATTGCTCATTGCCTCTGTATCTGTAGTGACAGAGCTGCTCTTGCTGGAAAAACACACCTGGGTGCTCAGCAGAGACACAGGGAGTGTTTAGCGTTGGGCAAGATCAAAGGCAGCCTGAGCCTTCCACATTCACTTCATTTCCCAGGGTACACATTTTGCTTGCACACATCAACCACCTTCTGCTAATAGTTACCTCATTTTTATGGAAAGCACAGAAAGGACTGAGGTCATTTCCAAGACCAACCATCTGGCTTGAAGCTGAAGCTTTCTGTCTGCTTTGAAAGTATTACAAATCAGTTTGCTGTAGATAAAAAGGAACTAAAATTAATGTTTGTTGTAGAATTTAAAATGAGACCTCATCAAACTGGGGTGTTACAGAGTTCCTGTATTTTCTAAGTGCTTTAGAATTGCTGGTATAGGAGGGTGGGCATCTCAATGTAATGTTTTGACTATTTAGATCATCTTATTTGTATGTTAGGATTCGTATTCAGGTGGCAGAAATAAACTTAGCTGCAATTAAATAATTTAAGTGGAATCAATTAAGACTAGCACAGCATATGAGTACCTGTATTAGTTCCATAAACTTCTGTATTTGGGTTGGCAGCCAAAAGCTCTTGGGAGTCAGTGGGATGTGTAAGTGCCCTGGTTGTGTCTCTTTCTCTCAGTTCGAATTGTTGCACAAGAATTTATTACAGCAATTCAACACTGCAGAACTTCTTTGGTGTTGGCAAAATCCTCAAGAACCTGTTTTAATGTGTCTTTAATTATGTTTTATGCCACAAGAATCTGCAGCCTCTTCTTTCCTTAGTAGCATCATCAGAGCAAAGGAGTTGCAAATTAACGAGCATAGAACCCCTGTCTCTGATAAGTATGTGCTAATTTTGGTCACTTCCCAAATTCTCTCTTCTATAGCTGAATACAGTGCACCACCCTTCTTAACTGTCTTCTTTCCCTCCTCAAGACTCTTCCCCAGCGTGCTTTTAGAATACTTCAATTGGCTACATTCCCTTTCTGTTTAGCGGGGGGAGGCAGATTTAAAAGAGGATTGAATGTTGCCAGTTAAGAAATATGTTCTGTACACATATGCTTGAAATTGTACCATGCAAACTGTTGTAATAAGTGATTGACTGGTCGATTGATTGATTTTTTTAATATAATTTTTTTGAGACTGCAAAGGTCACATGTTTGTTTTTATACTCTGAAAGTAGGAGAAATATATTTACCAACACAAAGCTTGCACTCTAACTGGATAATCAACAGCTTTGTTATTTTTGTTGGAAGGAAGTGTGATTATAACTGGAAAATGTGAACAGATCCATGCACACAAATATGTTATGGAACCTACTGCTAAGTCTAATTGGATTGTGCATCAAGCTGCTTGACAACACACACCATGAAAATAGCTGAATGGAGGAAAACTTAGGATAGAAATGATCATAACAACAGTGTTCACCTCTCCCAGCTAACAGTGGTGTCTTGAGTTCCCTACAGAATGACTGCAGTAGCAGTCAGGTGCTCCAATCAAGGTCACAATACACTAAGCAACACATATTGACCAGAACCAAGATCCAAAGTGCCTTAGGCCTCTTGGTACAGCATTTCATACCACAGATGCAAAAGGCCAGGTGAGAAACAGGACCATTGCCTTCCTTCCAGTTGAATGGGAGGCACAGATTGGTGTAAAGCCCAAATTTTAAAGATCCAGACACCTCAGTGTAAAAACCATAATGCATTTCCAATTTGCAAAGCAGAACCGGACACTCTTTGAATAGGGTTTGAAGGCAGAAATCTGATTTAAAACCAGCCTGTTGATTCCATAAAAATATGCCTTCACACATGAGACTCCCACATTACCTACATGTGAGAGCATAATGGGCAAAATTGTAGTTTTCTTGGTTGTGTAGGACTTGAGCAGCACAATTGACTCCTGGTCTTTGGGGCTTTATCTCATTTGAAGTCCTTGTAGAAGCTGCCAGAAGCACCAGAGTTGACTTAGACCTCTTGAGCCATGACTGCACTGAAGAGTGTCACACCAAGTAAGCTGCCTCAGGCAAGGGGCAAAAAGATTTGCACTTTGTAGTTAGTCAAAGGTTGTAGGTGGCTGGAGAAGAAAGTGATGGTAAAGCTGGAAGCACTTTCTGCTTGGCACAGTGGCATGGTGTGTGTGCAGACCCTCCTAAACCACTTAGTCTGGAACTACTCGATCCAGATCTTGGATCCACTTGGCCTTTCATAATTTTTATCTATGCAAAGTGATTGTAAACTGATAGATGACTGGCAGGATTATACTATCACTTCATGTAGCTGTAATTGACTGGGTGAAGTTGAAACTTTTCGGTCGTGTTTTCTTTGTGGGCACAGTTGGCGTGCAGAGATCCTGCCCTGTCCACGTGCCCTTACCCTGTTTCATCCCTGGCTGCTTGATCTTGTCCCTGTGTCACCCCTTCACTTGTGTTGACACAACTGTCTGTTAGGGCTATGCTAAAAACATATGTGAACTGGTTTGAATTAAAAATACTTCTCATCTGGTTCTTTGTCTGGCCTCATAAATAACTGGGTCTGTACAGCTGGGAGAAGAGGGGAGGCAGTGCAGGGAGGAATGGACAGCTGGGGAAGGATGAGGGGGACCTCCTGGAGCTGCCAGTGCTGCTGAGATGAAAAGTATCAGATGTGTTCGTCAGTCAGTGCTTCTGCCCACTCAGAGAGGCACAGACCAGCCTCAGCTCTTCCCAGTCACTCATGACACTCTGCAGAGCAGCTTCTTTACAGAATTTGTTCTGGAGCAAATTACTCTGAGTCGTTTCAGTGCTTCCCTATTCTTTGTGTTCTCTATTTGTTGTTTTCACTCTAGAATCAAATAGTTACCAACTGTACATATTTTCAAATTAATATATAATTTCTGAGGAACTATAGACAAAGAAGACCTATGTGTGTTCTTTCTGGCTTTACTATTTGATGATATACCAGAGTGCTCTGAGACAACTAATTAGTGCATGACATAAGAAATAGTCTCAAGAGGAGCCCTTAAAGAAGAGGTGAACATGTATATCCCAGGAAAACCACTAATCATGAATGAATGATACTCTGAATCTGCAATGAACTAAGGCATGAAGCACTTTTGCTTCTGGTTAATGCAGAAATTGTCCTTTTTGACTGGGTTATTTTTTCCCTACAGATGAGAAGAGCATATTAGAATACCAGGCACATGGTATCTCAAGCTGCTGCTATGCCACAAGCTAAATATAATATGTCAAGTGTATTGGTATGAGCTGGTATGTTATCTCTGGATCAAATCCCAACTTTTCAAAAGGTCTCCTCACTTCCACTCTCTATTTTAGCAGATACATAAGAAGACACTAATAGTAGAAGTGCACAGACAGCCTGTTTTTAAATGGCAGGTTTATTAAAAATGTTCTCTATCACAACCATTGGAAACATACGCGGCAGATTTTACTGTAAGTGAAAGATTCAGGAGACAGTGGAAAGGGAGTAACTGTCAACTGAATTATGAGAAATAATGGGGCAGTTTCCACAGCAAACTCCTCACAATACCCATTATATCTCAGCATCCTTGGGTTCCAGTTTGTGTTCAGTCTGCCCCTCAGACACAGCACATGGTTCATGAGCTTGAGCTTTGAGTTTATACATATTTACAGTAGAACAACCTATAAGTTACAGGAGAGGATATATTAGCACCAGTGCTTATGGATCAGGGCTCTCATCACCTCTGCCACTGCATGTGCATGGAACTGACTTTACTGAAGAGTTAGGTTAAAAAAAAGGTTAATAAATCTGGCACTTGGAAGGCAAACTGTGCTCTGCAGTGACTAGGAATTCTTTGTGTTAGGTATCACACTTGACTGCCTGTCTCTGAAGGCTGCCCATCACAATTACCTTAATGCCCTTTCTTGCACAAATGCACACTTCACTTCCCCTCTGCTTGCACTGTTATTTGAGAATAGATGTAACCCCTTGAGATCAGGAAATCAGTGTGATTTGCTTACTGCCGTTCTAAAACTAAGCACAAACTCTATCTTTATTGAATGTTAGACAAAATTATTATCTTTAGCAATTTTGGTGGAACATTTTCACAGAGCAAAAATTCTACAGTGTTTGAAATTACACAAAAAAAGGCTTTGGTTAGAAAATCAAAAAGGGTCACATAAAAAAAAGCTTTTTAAAAAAAGAAACCAAAGAAGTGTCAAACACTATATTGAAGTCAGTGGTGCAGAATAAAACTGTAGTAGTCCGTTAGTTAATTTTTCAGTAATAAAATCTTCCACCTAAAGAAGCCCATGTCTCTTGCAAGCTGTGTGCCTTTCTTGACGTTCACAGCTGGTCTCCTAGCTCCAGTACAAGCAGGGTGGCGATAATTCCACGTTTTCCTGTTCAAGGCAAAGAGTCCTTCTTCCAGCTGTGAGGTAGAGATTGGGTATCAGGTCACTGGGGTGTGAGATACCTCTGAGTGTAGCAGTCACACATTTGTTTCTAGTTCATTTATTTCAATAGTGCAGTGGTCTTTACTGTTGGATTTCTTAGTGTGATTCTCCACTGGAGTTTCTTCTTGCTCCACTTGTATGGGTATATGGTGCTGCAACCCTTTCACTGTTTCTGGTCCACGAGATTCATTCATGGTCTTCACACAGCCATTTCTCTGGTAAGCCACAATCTGATGGATGTTAATAGGCTTAGTTTCACAGATCAATGGCACCTATGTGAAAAGCATTAAGATCTGGAATACTGCCACTGATTGCTGTATACAACAGGAAGGGAATTTTTACTTGGAAAGCCTGTGGGCTGCTTTACATTCACCAGGATTATCTAGAGCCTCCATAGACTTCCAGAAGCTGTTTCTCATATACACTAAGGCATCTTTGCACCATCTGCGTGAAGTGAAGGAGTCTGTGTAAAAATGCAAGTTCTGTCACTCAAATTTAACTTACGCTTATGGTAACAGCTGCTTGCCATTGGTAAAGTGATATAAGTAGGGTAAATAGAGACCAGAATTCCAGGGCTCACTTCAAAAGGTACAGACCTTCAACGGCCACTATGCTGAGCTCTGGGCAGTGCTTGCTCTTGGGTGCAATTAAATAGACCAATAAACCATTTGTTGTTGCCTTATGCCTTTCTTCTAACGCAATAAACTAACACCTGTCTCTTCACTTTGCTCTGTTTTGAAAGAAATAAAGGGTATTTTATTAACTGATTCATAAGTTAAATATTGAAGTGTTCTTTAAATCAAACCAGATTCTGATGGGGAAAGTAAGACGTAAATACTGGCAGAGAAAAGAGGTGGGCTTGCAGCTGAGAAAATATGGCCTTTGGGTATACATTACTAACTGCACAAATTATGCAGCCAAAATGTATGGCAGACTAGCAGTATATTTTAATACCATTACAGAGCATGATTCAAAGAAAAATCTCATCACAGATGACTAAATAATCCCTCAGGAGGGATTTTATATTACTGAAACATCTCTTCTTAAGTTCTGACTGAGTTCTAAATACAGCAGTGAAATGTCAGGAGGCCTGTGTTATGCAGGAGCTCAGCCTACGCTTCTGGCTTTGTAATGGACAATCTACCTTACCCATAGGTTGTATTTTAGGGGGTTTGTAGGTAGCTGCATTTGTAGCCCCTGTAGTCAGACCTAATCCTGCCATCAGTAATTACTGCAGGTGCTAAGTACCTCAGAGGTCACTGCCTGTCTTTCTACATACAACTTGAAAGGGCAGGAATTTTAAATGAATATTGCAGGAAGGCATGAGAATGGGATTGACCAGAAAGATTGCAGAATGAGAGAAATAATGATAGAAACAAAATTGTGCTATTTATGTGGAATACTACAGATGTTGCACAGAAATGAAAAATGCCTTGTGAAAATTAGTCCTGATAAAGAAGTGTTCCTGCATGAACTATTCTGTCTTTGTGGAAGAAAGGTATTGAGACTCTGCCATGAGTTAAAATGGTTGGAGATGAGCACCTCCACATCTGATGGGCTCAAGGAATTAGGAATCTCCTTTGTAAAGGATTGGAGGAAGGACATGAGGAGTTCCTATTACAAGGAAAGACTCAATGATGCATGCCAGAGAGTAAGGAGAAAATGCATAGGAGTGGAAGAAGGCAGGGGCAGAATACAGAGCTATGTGTGATGTGTGAAATATGATACAGAGAAAGAAAAACAAAGATGTAAGGAAGGACTTGTATTAAATGTAGAAAGCACGAAGATGTCTGAGAATGAAGTCTAGAATGGAGTCATGTGCTTGTGCTAGTCTGGAAAGAAAATTATTGCAAGGTTGGCTTCAGATTAGGCTGACTCAGGGGCTTGCAATGCCCAGGGTAGTTGCTTTTGTTGTGAGCTCATTGATTGCACATATACACACTCATAGGTACCTTTACCTCCCCCTACACACAGGTAGTCAAGGACATCTGTCACCCTGCTCTGTTGCTGGTCACACATCTGAAAGGACAAATTACTGGCCAGTCAGGACCTGGGTGCTGAGTGTGGGACTCACAGTCCCAGCATCTTGTGCATTTGCAGGACAGCTCAGCTACTTCTGCTGCTCCCATCCCCAGTGTGGCAGACACAGCTGGCTGGCAAACTCTGAACTCAATTGGCTTTTCACATGACCTCATGGAAAAAAATCCCTCCAGCCCATGTGCTAAGCAGCCCATTGCCCAATTCTTTCCTCTCTCTGAAACACCTTTTATAAACTGGAGGAACCGAAAGTGGGAGCTGGCAGGTTCTTTGCCATAATGCAGCACACCCTGGCACACCCTGGCTCACAGCGTGGTTACCTCGTCACCATCCTTGATAAACTCCTTCCGGCAGATGTGGGCCATGATCCCAGCAGCCAGTGCATCGCCCAGGACATTGATCATTGTTCTAAACCTGTCTCTGGAAAATGAAACAGTAATGGTGAGTTTTTGGCTCCGTGCCACCATGAGCTTAATTATGGTTGAAGGCCAGTTTTGCTGTTTTTATGAACTAACATATTTAGAAATTTTAAGAAGTCTGGTATCAGGCATCCATTAGTTATTGAGCAGCTCAGTTGGGTTTTCCAGCCTTTTCTGAGCTTGAGAAGCTACACACTTGACTCTGTAACTGAGCTAAGTGGAGCAGCTGTGTCTCCATAAAGATGCAAGCTGATTCAGCACTGAAAAGGTGAAACAGCACATCACACCTGCATTTCTGTCCCAGTTTTTATGTTAAGATCCAGCAATATGGCCTGATTTGGAGAATGGTGCTGCAAATGTCTGAATTTGATAAAAGCAGAGGTCAGCCAGCAAAACCAGTCCCTTATATTAGTGATCATGGTACCAATCTCAGTAATCAGAGTGCAACTTAGGAAGATTAATTATTGTATTGGTAGAATGGGCAGGATACAATAAAAAATAATTCCAATTATTGCTATGTAACTACACTCACAAGCCAAGCAGCCACTCACCATATTTAAATAATGTTCTTTTCTGTAAAACCTTTGGTGACTTTGGCTCTTACATTGGCTATGCAGTACCTCTTAAAGACTCTTCATTTTAAGTTACCTTTTCCAATTTAAATTTGAATGCTTGACAGTATGTTGTATATATATAGTTTAATTATTTTTCATTTATTCACTTACAAGATTTCTTCCCTGTTTACACCTTCTACTCACTGTCTAGAAAATAAATCTATTAAAATACAGACCGCGAATAGACAAAAGTAACTGGCTGTCAAAGACAAGTGTTACACTTGAGTCATCCTGGAACCTATTAGTTAAAGTTGATGAGATTTCAAATAGATGATATAGCTTCTAAGACTGAAATACATCATGTCTTTTCCAAGAAAAACATATACATCTGAAAACTGTCATATTAGTAACTTAATTTATAAATGTAGGTTGTAAAATGGAAGTTCAGGAATCTCCAGATGTTTGGTTTATTAAAGTCAGTGATGGTCCAATATCAACACTGCCCAGATTTCTGATCCTGTATCTTAATATAGAAAAGAATTGAAACTCTGTGCTGACTTTTTTTTAGATATTTTGGGCAGGTACTCAGATGATATAAATGTTTATGCAGTTGCCTGCTTAATTATCATGAAAGTTCCTGCATGAAAGCTTATTTGCCTGGGGAGTTGCCCAAATTGTACTTGTACCTGCGAGTAACTTCAGCAATAATTCCACAGCCTACACCTAGATGTGGTTGCTGACTCCAGGACCCAGTCCTACATTTGTTTGCTCAATCCATTTTTTAAATTCCTGCTGTTCTGATTTTGGGTTTTGCCTTAAAAAAATTTTCCACAAGAACATGTTAAACAGGGAAAATAAAGCAGTTATAGCACATAATGATAAAAGTTCCTGTTACACACTGACTTTTTTCCTTGCTTGGTTATCAAATAGTGATTCTTGGAAAGATATTCAGTGTTGTGAATTTTGGATTGTGTAACAAGTCAGCTGTGGTAGAGAAGAAGCTGTATAAGAAGAGCTCAAGAGTTTTCATTCCCTTTTGAGCTCTGATTAGCATCTTTTCTGAAGAAAGGATTTTTCCAAGGAAACAGTGCTCCACACTGAAACTCTTAAGAAAGGGGACTGCCTGGCACATTGTTTGACCAGTTGTGTTCCCTGTGCTGAGTGGATGGAGCAGTCTGCAGTACACACGAGTAGAACCACAGCGCACACCACTGACACTTCTCCACTGAGAGGCCACCCTGCTGCTGGTGGCATTTCTCTCACTGCAAACATGTGAGTCAGGTCTTGCAGTGGTATTTGAGCTGTAGCTGATATTATTAAAGATGCAAAACTATTACCTTGGGTTTAATAAATGAGCTGGGAAACATTTTGATTTTCTTCTTTATGTCTCTAAGCACTAGCTAAATATATGAAGGTCACATCCATGTTCTGGCTACCGAAGAGAGTTGTAATACCTGCAGTGCATTGTAATGGGTATTTCAGTCTCATGAGATCATCTAACCAGCCCTCTTTAAGCATTCTTCATACTCCAGTACTTCCAAAACTAATAGTGAAAATATTCATTGTGTCAACCATGTTGACACTTTGCATCTGCAGGCTCTTGAAACCACCAAGTGCTGAAATACAGAAATTTACTTTTTGTTTGAAAGGTCATCTGCAAAAGACAGAAAATTGGGTCTATTCCTTACTCACTTTTTAATACCATCTGGAACTATAGCCTGAAAAGTCTTTTGGTTGTTTCGAAAAGTTGTGTAAGACAAAAAGAAGAATAATTCCCATGTACACTGGAAGGCTTACTGGAAAAACAATGAAATGTTGCTGTTGCAAGAGCTGGGCAAAAACTGACCAATACAGAGGGAAAAGGCTTTTTTAATACAGTCTTAAAATATTCATACAACACAAGATTCATGAATTCTATTAATGCTAATAATAATAGAATTATATTACACTGAATATGAAATATTCTTTCTCACAATTTTTTATACAAAAAAATAGATGGCTAAAAGTTGAATAAAATAGAATATATATAACAGAATGGACTTGTAATGTATTTTTACCCAGAACCTTGACGTAATGAAACTCCCTATATTAAAGGAGATATATTTTATATAGCTTAAAGAAAAATAACTTCAATATTTTCTTGTGTATGCATATGCTAGTTACAGAGTTAATTGACATGCTAATGAGCTAGGGACCAGTATTTTTTGATTCATCTTCCTAGACTGTTCAAAATTGTTTGATTCATCAGCATTTACATAAAAGTTGAGAGTTCAAATAAACCACTCCTTATGAATTTTTAGTGATTCTTCTCATGGGTGACACAAATCCCTGTCATCCCGAGTGTGTTAAGTTTCAGCCCCTGCCTGTGCTGTTAAATTCCCCAGGATTAGGGATGCAGCAAAGTGCTTTCTCTACAGAATAGCTGCACTTGCAAAACTGGGGGCTGCAAGCAGCTGCTGCCTATGTAGCAGCACCTGTGAAATCAGAGAGCATAGAATTGCATCAGGATCCTTGGTGGAAGGAAGACATGATTGGTGTTAACACTCAGGCTGACTGTACTGGGGTTGCAGTAGCAGCAGCCATACACAGCACACACCATCACTGTGCATTCCTGGCTCTTGTGGGCACAGGGCTTCCAGTGCTGGCAGTGGTACTTGCTGGCTTTAGCAGTGGCTCAGGCCTCTTGCACAGTGCTGCACTACACTGAGATGATGGCCTTGAAATGTCAGTGGGCTGATAAGCAGAGTGCAGGCAAACCATGTTTCTTAGGAATGCTGGCCCCTTATCCTTGCCCAAGGCAAGGGGCCACAGTTGTACCTTAAGCACATTTGTCTGGCCCAACCTTCAAACTTGTCTTGGAGATCATCATCCAACCCAGCTAGGTGCAGCCACTTCCATTGCCTGACTATACTTCTAGATAAAAGTGGTTCTTAGGATTTTTTGGGATCTGACTTGAGGTAGGTACTTTGTTCTACTTCTTCATCCTCCCTCCCTGTGAATGTGAAGATTGATCAATGTCCTCTTCTGGACAAATCTTACCTATGTAAAAAGCTGTTGTGGTGACCTTTTCAGCTCTGGTTTTAGACTAAATGGACTTCACTTCCTCAGCCTTTCCATGCAGGACATATTTCCAAGACTCATCTAGACTCTCTCATTTGTCTTTTTCAATGTAATGTCCACACCAGCAGAGTTTTTAATCTGAGGCCACATTAACACAGTTTCAAATTACATAATCAGTTCCTATGCCTTTTATATATATATATATAATCTATATTACTGTACCCCTGGAGCCCATTTTCCTTTTTAACAAAGTTGCCACCATGGAAACCTCAAGAGCTTTGTGTTACTTACAGTGCCCAGTCGACGGCGATAATCAATGTGATGTCGTCTGTCGGGAGCCCCACCGAGGTGAGAACAATGACCATTGTCACCAGGCCAGCTTGTGGGATGCCTGCAGCACCTATACTGGCAGCTGTTGCTGTGATACTTCAACAAACAAAGAAAGGAATAAGCTTTACTTTCTGGAAGAAACCACACCATGTTTCTAAACCATACTCTTACACAAGCCACTGCATGGAGGTGCCAGTGTTTTGTGGACAGAATTCAGGCGAGACAGCAAGAACAGGACAAAGTGTCTACCCAGGGCTAAATTCTCACCCTCAGCCTCTGCAGCCTTGGTGCTGGTGGGGCAGTTCTGTTCTCTCTCAGTATCAAAGGTGCAGAGCAGAGGGGCCAGCCAGGCTTCTCTTAGTTAGGCCAGCTTCTCGTGGGTCACGGCACCACCCAGTGCTGTGTGCCAGGAGTCTGCCAGCCCCACTCACTGCTGTTCTCCTTGGCAGCTCCCAGCAGACACCTCTGGGAGCCATGGGCAGCTCCTGTGCCAGGCAAATCTGTGCCTGGCCCTGCCTGGGGCTTTTAATGTCAATCCATCTCAAGGGTTAGGCCAAGGGTAAAAGAGGCCGGGCCAGGGGTGAAGCCCTTGCACAGCACATGGCTTTGCATACTTGGATCTAAATATGAAGTAAGCGTGAATGTGACTGTACATCTTCAGTTTCTGGAAAGTATTTTTACGTGACCTTCATACCATTTTTTCAGCCAGGCAAGCAGAAATGAATGGGAGACCAGGGCAAGAGTAGACCTGGCAGGCGTAACATTTTTTTCATAATGTTATTTTTAAGGGAGGGATTTAATTCTTTTTTCCAGGAGAAAAAGTGACTCGATATATTCATTTCTACCTACCCAGCCACTTCCAAGAGCTAGGCCATCCAGTGAAAGACAAAAAACAAATGTTGACAGTTGTAAAAGGATGACAGAAAGCATTTACACTGATAATCCTCTGCATTCATCAGTCAAGAATGCCAGAGCTTTTGGCAAGCTGTAAAGTCTCATTAACCTACGGAAAATGAGGATAACGGTATTCACCCATATGGAAACTGAAACACAGGGATATCCAGTCCCTTGCTTGCAGCTGTACAGTGTACCAGTAGAGCAGCAGTATTTCTAACTAGAGCTCCTTTTATTAAATTAAAAAAAAATACATTAGCATGTTGGTGTAACGGGGAAGGAGTTAAGACTTAAAATTATATTTTGCAAAAGTTAACTTGTGAAGCATCCTAATAACATTGTAATAGAGCATAGATAGGAAGGGACAGAAGCTCAGTAGCTGAGTAAGGGAGAACTATGATGAACATTAAAAAGGCTCTCCATTAACTGGCTGTGTGATCAGGACTGCTTCCGCCTCTTAAATCAGGCCACAAAATCTCAGGACTTAATGGGGAGCAAAATCAGGAATGTTTAATGAAGATTTTACAAGAAAGCTCATCTGCTATTCCATTCCATCTTTACCTTAACATACATGTTCCTTTCTGTAAGATGCTCAGTTGATGGAAATAGGATCTTTACTTTCTTTGTCTGCTACATTAATGCATTGATAGAAATTGTCAATCTGGGTTTTACAAACTATGAGCAAAGTAGACTGATTATTTGCCTAATAACTTTTTCTCTCTGGCAAAAATAACCTGGTATTCAGAGTTACTTGAATTTTAAATCTCCAGGTCCTAAAGTATCAAGATCTGGGGTAGGTTTGGCCTATACAATACAGTTAGAATTTGGATTACATTATTGATGGTACTGTGTCCACCATGATTTCCTGTTTAGCTTTCTCAATTGTGAGTATTTTTTTTTTTCTTTTCTTGGATTTTTTCCAGTTTTTACTTGTATTTTCATTCTAGTGTTTTACTTCTGTCTGGTCCTTAAGTACTAGCACTTAATATGAGGGGTAAAAATAAAGAGATGAAAGAGGGTTCTGTTAAGGAAAAGTTAGAGTTTACATTCTTTCCATTTACTATCACCCTTCTTCATTTTTAAAATTACTGTTCTTTACTTCAAAGTGTATGTAATGTGTGCTAATGCTCTGGGCCATATTTTAGCATCACATGCTAAAAAAAAATCTCAAAATTTCAAATCACAAAAGACTAAATTTTAGCACAGGCTCATTCCAATGCTTTTCAGAGAGTGCAAGCCTGATGCAAGAGCTCATATGGGCACAATTTATTTCTTCTTTTTGTAGTCCAACCAGGTCTTGCCAGAAGCCCATTAGCAAACCTCAGCTGTCATCTGGGGTTGGTTTCAGGACTCTTCTCTTCTTGTCATGAAGGTTTTCAGGTCCAGCAGATGATGGACAAGGCCCAGCAGTGTAAACGGGGCAGTGGTGAGGTCAGTGGGTGGGTAGTTAAGCAGATCTCAAATATATTGCACAAAGCTCTGACTATGAGGAATGTTTTTATAATCATTTGTTCCCTGCTGGAAACCTGCAGGTTTCAGTCCCAGAGGAATTCTTTGGCAATCACTGGAGTTATTCTGGCAGTAATTGTTCAGCTGGATCTTCCAGTCTTTTGGATCCATTACAGACCTTTCAAGAATGGAGTACACAGCTATAACACTCTCTACCCACTGAGAGCATGGTTGTTTATGAAGTTTTCTGCTTTAACAAGCAGAAGAGAAGACAATTAAAAAACATCTGAGTGATCTGACATCTTCATGAAAACCTGCCCTGATAGTAGCATCTGTCCTCCTTTCCTCTTCCCCTAATGCTGCAAGGGCTTCCCAGCACACACTATTCCCTATTACTTGACTTCCAATTTTGCAGTTTTTAACCTTTTCCTTTCACTTGAAGACACAAATCAGACTTCAAGTTGAAAACAGTTGTGAAGTTTAAAACCGTGTTTTAAACATCAATAATAATAAAATGTTCCAATAATAATAATAATTATAACAATAAAAGTTCCAATTCTAGAAGTGATCAATGGGTTGCCTAAAAGCAAAAATCAGACAGTTATCCTCAAACAGAATTACATTTGCTAGTGTCCACATGTATCTATTGAACAGGACCAATACAATTTCTCTCTGTGCAGTCCCTGATGTCTGCATTACTTGGACACAACCCTTCTATGAGGAGTGCATCCTCTGATAACAGCAAAGGTGAGTTTTGTTCTGAACATTGCTACATACAAGACAATGATGCTGATGGGTCCCTTCCAATTCAGCATATTCCATGACTCTGTGCAGACAAGCAAATCCCAGCAAGTGGAATTTGTGATTTGTACCTTATGGTGATGATCTGCCCAAAGTCCAGCTCGTAGTTGTTCACTTGGGCGATGAAGATGGCGGCCACGGCCTCGTACAGCGCCGTCCCGTCCATGTTGATGGTGGCTCCCACGGGCAGCACGAACCGCGCGATCCTCCTGTCCACGTGGTTGTTCTCCAGCAAGCACTTGAAAGTGATAGGCAGAGTGGCTGAGCTGCAGGACAGTGCAGAAACACACACTGGGTTATTTTTGTTTCTGGGGAGTGAAGGAATTGTAGCAAACCTTGTCCTGGCAGGGGAGGTTTCACACACCCATCTGAGCACTGCTTCTCGCTCCTTGCTCTGCACATACTCACTCCTTTGCCTGATGGAGGATAAAGACAGTTACATGTATAAATGTTGGAGCTACTACTAATTTTGCTCCCCAAAATTAGAAATATTTTTCTCCCTTTCCCTGTTTCAGAAGCAAAGGGACAGAAATCTCACAGAGGCAGTGTTGTACACTCAAATAAAACATAAGGGAACAACAGCCTGTGCAGCTTATTACTAAAACCTCTGAAAACTGTTCTACATTCCTGGTTTCTAAAAATCTTTCCTTCCAGGCCTATCTCATATGTAAACAATTTTTTATTTGTGCAGGAGGTTAGACAAAGATCTTATCAACACCAGCCTGAAAATAAAAGTTGCAGACAAAACATCTGTATTTAGGACTATAAAATCTCATTTTTCCCTAAGACAGATCTGCTCATCTCCCTTGTGTCATCATACAACAGCCACATAACTGCAGGTCATGTAATAATGTGTACATATGTAAATGAAATGTATGTACGTGGAATAGAATGGAATGGTATAAGACCATTTGACAGGTTTTTTTTTTTTTAAACTGAGCTTGATCCCTTCAAAACTCTAACTCATGATTTCATATGCTAAAAAGTATTTCTGATTTTTGCTTTCATTAACTGAGACAATTAACAAAATACTATATGGTCATATATGTTCTCATTTTTAATAAGAGGCACACATTTTTAAATATGGATACACTGAAATATGCTTCTTTGTGTATCTTATCAGCCTTTTGGTAACATTCTGCATTCACTGATATGTCATGAGTAATGAGACTGCATTCAAGTGAGTGAGGGGATATTTTTTATGGCACATCAAAAATATTTTCCATACATATTTTGTATGGAAGATAAGTAACACCACTGAAAAAAAATACACAAATCACAAACAAATTCCTTGTTATTATACCAATTTTAATACAATGCTCACTATCTGAGACTATTTAAATAGATGTAATATAGCAAACTTCTTCAAAATTATTCCAAAGTTACCTCTTTAAAAAGATAGTTACTGGGGAAATATTGGTATGGTGACACTGTGGTCTTCAATGTCCTGTTGTCATGTGATTCACGTGCCCTGAGACAGGAAATCCCTGAGTCTTTCCCCTGGTTTGGCAGTTCAGATTGCTCTGTCACCGTGTGTTGTGACCCCCACATCACAATGTGGCTCCAATACCTAAATCTTATAATGACCAGTAGCTGTTGTTAATTGAAGATAACACATTGGATCTGCAAATTCTTTCTCAGATGTTGCAAATGTCCTATAAAAGCACAAAGGGATTCCACAAACTCTGAAATCAAAACCCCAAGTTTGCAGCAATGCCTCAGTAAAATGTTTCCATGAGTATGAGTTGTCATTTTGTATTTGTGCAAGCTGTTTTTCGAGGAAAATAACAGTGTTTGGAAAGGAGAATTAGCTTCCTAGCATGGAAACACAAAAGAAAAAAGACAAGGCTATGTTATTATTGTGATATCTCTGTTTTCTATAACTGTATGAAGTCTGACTGCTGGGTGATTTACTACAAACTGGCAGTCAGTGCCTGAAAATCCAGACAAAAGTCTTTCTCTAAGTATGTAAATATGCTGGAAAGGCAAGAAAGCAATGAAAATCCGATTACCTCCTGTAACTGGGGTATATTAAACTTTTAATTCAGGCAGTCCTAGTATTTAATAAAAATTTAATTTGAAAAACAAACACAGCAAAGCATAACCCCATAATCCTCAAGCTGCTCATGAGATGTCATTTCTCTTTTGGGCATGCCTGTCATTTTTCACAGTCACTTGTGAATGTCTGAAATTTTCTGTGTCTTGTTTACCATAAAATGTCCATAAAATAAGAGGCTGTGCCTTACAAATAATGTAGAACCGAAAGCCCTGGTATAATTACAACTAGGAGCAGACTCAGTAGCATTTCTAGCTGTTCTATCTGTAGGCACGGCCAAGAAACAATTTAATTTATTATTTATTGTCTCCCTTTTCTGCAGCTACTCAGTTGTGGAGATTTACTTGTTTTTAAAGAGAGTCTTCCCTCAGACATTTAGCTTTTCTGTAACAAAACCCTGTCTAATTTCCTTTGGTGAAAATGAGGACAAAAAGGTAATCTTACAAGTTCTTCCCAGTTTGCCCACACTCTGACACACCAGAATATTAAATTTAAGCGTCTGCCAGTTCTGAGGGCAAAGTGCTGAGCTGTCAAATGTGCAAATTTTAACTGATTGACATGTTCCAGTTTGGTTGAGATGTGAAAAATATTGTACAAAACAATCTCATAATACCAGTGGCACAACCAGCAGAATCTGTATCAATTTCTATTGTTGTAAACAGATTTTGTGACACTGTTTTTGCAAGAATTCAACTTTTAAACTTGTGCACTATCGCACAGAGTCAGGTGTGTCTTTCATTTGAATTTTATGCTTATTGAAGTAGAATTTCTGAGGCACGTAACAACACATTGGATTTGTTGTTTGTTAAATATTACAGTAATAAAGAAAATGGTCAGAATGTAAGTGCAATGATGATGAAAAACAGGCAAGATATCGAATGAAAGGAAATTTCCAAGTCATGGATTCTTGTACTTAGGCAACTACTACATTGTCTCACTCAAATTTATGACACCGTATCTTAGAGTTAGTAGGGTGTCTGCCCTACGAACCCACTGCTTATATTTAATTTATGATCTAAAGGTAGTCTTCTCAATTTATGCTAAATTTGCCTTTATTTGCTTTCTATATTTCTCCTTGCACAATCAGCTGTTGTGACACATAATGTAAAAAATCATCTTTGTTCTCTCTCAGCCTGGATTGACCCAATCAGTCTTTTTAACCTCTCACTTACAAGATTGCTCTTTTACATCCCTGATTACCCTTACAGCACCTGTTTCATATAAATTAACTTTTCCTGAATACAGCTGACAAAAGTTATGTGGAACATCCTAGAAGAGGTTGTCCATTGATGTTTCATCTTTACTCATAATATATCCTCTGGCACATACCAGAAAAATATGTGTCTTATTTAAGGCTTTGGCTATTGGTGACTTTCAGGAGGTAAAGGGGAAAAAAAAAGGCTCCTACTGTGATTTTGGAGTAATATTAATATATAATTTCAATATTAAAATAAAAACGTTTTTGAAGAATTTGTCTAGTTCATCTTTCTAGTTAACCTAGGTGAAGTTTGTTTTCCTGAAAGCTCCTTTTATCTAGTGCTAAACAGTGGAGCAGTAACATCCAAGCCTGACATTTAATATTTATTAGGAGAAAAAAATACTCCAAAGCACTGATCTTAATCTGTTAAGTCTTTTAAAAACTGACCCAAAGCTTTCAGCTGACAGGTATCTTCTTCCTGCATTAACTCTAACAATTAAAAATACATTTTCAGAGCCTTATCTCAATTTTGGGATAAAATGCTGCAGCTGCAGAGACTGAGCATAAGCTAATGTTGGCCCAGGCTAAGCTCCTAGTTGTGAAAGCCACAAAGACAGCCAGTCACTGTGGAAGAACAGCTGTTCAGCCTGCTCTGTTTATCTTATCATTCAAATGCATTTTGATATTTGCTCCAAAAAATCAGCAAACTGATCTCATCTCTCCTTTCTAAATCTGCCTTTAATTTACACTGTGCAGTAGCCAAGATCTTAGTGTTTCATAAGCAGCAAAACCCTTGAAAAACTCATGGTTTATAGTTTGTCTTCAGAGAAGATGAAAATTGCTTCTTTTGATGGGATGTACCAGTGAAAATATGCTGCTTTAATTCATTAATGATATGGAAAGATGACCTAGAAAAACAAAATTCCCCCTTGCCATTGGAATGAGGAAAGCTAAAATCCAGAAGAATTTTGCCTGCAGGCCAAATTCTGCTTTTTCAGTGTGGTAAGAGGTGACAAGATCAGGGGCAGTGTGGGGGGAAGAAAGCAGGGTCAGAAATCTCCAGCTGTGCTGCCTGGACAGCTCAGAGCAGGGTGGGCAAAGGCAGCACATGCTGTGCACCCTTCAGTGATGCAGGAAGGAGGAGCTGTGCATGTTCATTTGTGTCCTAAAGGATGCACCAAAGGAGAAAGATCTGCTTATCTGCCCCTGCCTCTCCACTGATATTGGTGCAAACCAAAATATTGCTGTAGTTGGGATTTCTGGAGAAATATAAAGGGACTGAGAATGGGGTGCAGAACCTTTCACTAAAGAGAAATGAGCAGAAATAATGTTGAGATTCAGTAAAATCCTTGCCATCAGATGGCTGCTTAGTGTCTTTCAGGTTCCCGTGTTACATTCTTGGATTTTGTAAATGGTATTGTTTTTGCTTCTTGTAGTTTGATCTTTAGCTTTAAAAACAAGCTTTCCACAGATGCAGACTATCTGCAATGAGTATCAGCACACTGACCCGTGGTTTTCTTTCTATCTTTAGATGTAGACCTGAACCAACACAGAAACATCTCCAAGAAATACATCAGTATTCTTAAAATCAACTCTTTGTTCTCTAGGATGATCTGAAAATCCAATACCCACATGACAAGTGTTATATAATGCCCCTGTGGCAAGTCTTATTTAACCAAATACAGATGTGTTGACTGTCAGGAGAGGCAGCTCTCCTGTCCAGCCCCAATTATTTGTGCATGTTCTTTTGGCAAGGGCTCAGTTATGTGCAGTATCCATTCCTTGCAGTGTAACAAAGGTGAAAAGTTCAGCTATCTCTAGACAAGACACTGCTGTTTGAGCAGAAAAACATTGGAAACCATGTTGAGCCTGTGTTGGATTTGCAAAATATATACACTCTTAAGGAGGGACAAACAGCTAAATCCAAAAATGTCCAAGGCCCAAATCCATATGTTCAGAGCCTTTCCTCAGGACTCACCTTAAATTTGGTGGTACTTTAGCTTCTGTCAATAAAGAACTAAATATATCCAATAAATCTGGTAGCAAGTCCTGCTGGTGGTTCTTGGTACAGACTGAGCTGCCAGCTGGTGCCACAGCTCTGTCCCCAAACTACACCCTCTCTGGGCCTGTAAATAATTATTCCTTGCACAGCTGAAGGGAGAAAGTGCTGTCTCAAAGCACTTGACATCCCCAGAGGCAGGGTCTTATCTGGGAGTCAGAGCCCAGGAGAGTCCAAGTCAGCACAGGTTTAAGAGAAAGCTGAATTCCCTGTGTATTCCCCACTCTCACATCAGCTTGGGGTAAGGAAATGGGGCTGAAGAAAGCCTCAAGTAAAAATTGGTTTCCTTTAAAGAGGCGCAGCAGAGACAGACACTTCTCTCTCATCAGTTTCCAGGCCAGTAAAGGACTCCTAAGTTGGTGATAAAACCAAAATGCAATGCTGGTGCATAATAAGGAAAATTAAGAAAAGTAATGATTTTGAAATGGTGGAATACCTGTTGATCTTGTAAGTCTTTATTAAACCTCCCTTGTTAAAGGTATCTATACTCATGAGAAAGTTGTTTTTTTTTTTTTCTAAACAGAGAAATACTCAGATTTTTAGTAAAAGCTTTTTTTTTTCTCTGTCTAGGAAAAAAATAAGAGAGAGAATGAAAGGAATGGCACAGATTAAAAAACTGAGTTGTCAGCAATGGAGTTCTTCAGAAAGAGAATTCCTAGAGAAGCAGGGCAGATAGTCAAGTGTGTCAAATGTGAGCCTGATGAGCCTTTTCCAACATTAACATCTTTGAGTGCAAAATTCTCATCTTACTTGAATCTGGCAATGTGGTGACATCTCAAGCTACAAACTTTTACATTCTATAAAGAAAGCTCTCCTTAATTATTTAAGTGTAATTAGAGTTTTAACACTGCCCACCATTTAATTTTTCTTGATTTTGTATTTCTCAGTATGCTGCTCTTTATAGGTCATTTTGGAGCAAACTGTTATGTAGGAAAGCACCTTGTCAAATGTCACGGTGGAAATCCAGTGCCTTCTGTACTGAAATAATAATTCCCTCCTCCCCTTTCTTCTGATCTTCTACATTCCTTCAGCCACAGATGCCATGAAACTGTGTTGTCATATTGTCTACACAGAAATGTTAGTTTAATTGTCATTCTTGTCTCTGCTTCATGCAATGCAATTCCAGCCCTCTCAAGCACATCTCATGCACCATTTTGTCCATGTTGGGAGTCATTTTCACAGCCAGTTCACAAGCTGGTTCCCATTTTCACTGTACCTTTGTTCAGCTATGGTTAAAACTCATTGTACATCTTCCCTAAAAAGGGTGCAAAAATATTGTTCCTTGAGCAGAGCAGTTAAATACTTTCCCAGTGCTGGACAATAGCTTGAAACCACAGTCTTTTCCTAATGTACCAAGAGACAAAGACTAAGATGAGTAGAAAGGATCAAATGTTTCCACATGACTGAAATAGAAGGTTCCCCACTAATACCAAAAATGAAGTCTGGACAAAATGCATGTCTCTCATATACATTAAATTTGTAGAAGCACAATATTTTTTATATGGAAAAAGAACTTATTTCCTTTCTAGTCCTCTACAAAAAAATGGTTTTGTCCAATATTTTTTAAACCAAGGAAAAACAATGTGACAGACATTATTGTCCAATGGCTCTGACATAACTTCCAAATGTTGAGACCCACATTCTATAAATTTATACCAGTGAGTTGGACAGAGACCATGGTTCAGATACAGATATATCTGCTCCACTACAGCAGTAGTGTGCTCTTCCCAAGAGGCAGCTGTAGGAAGGATCTAGCAAGTATTTTATTGGATCTGTCTAGAAATTCTATAATACCTGGAAGATGTGGCCAGAGCAATGAGCAAGGCTTGAAGGATCCCTCTGATGAAGACAATGGGATTCTTCTTGGTGATGAAGAAGTACATCATTGGCAGGATAAACAGCCCATGCACCACCAGGCCGCACACCACCGTAATGGCATAAAAACCCAGCTTCTTCCCAATGGCCGAGGGGTCATCCATTTCTAAGATTTTACCAGCTATTAGGAACACAATTCCAAATGGAAAATACCTGAGCAAAAAGAAGGACAGTCATTATTATGAGGCAGTTCCCTTCCATCACACAGTAAGGGCTGGCTGCTCCTTCCAGTGGCAGTGCAGTACCAGCACTGTCTGGCTTCAGCTGTTCTGTCTCCACATGAGCGGAGGGTGCCCAGAGCACTGGGCTGAACAGTTTTTCCTGTGGGGTCCCCCTCAGCACAGCTGAGGTTATGGAACTGGCAAGGAGCGACTTTGAAATGTTTTGGTTCTGAAGGCAGCTCTGACGTTTTAGCTTCAGGCAGGTAAATTACTGGGAAGAGGGTTAGTGAATCTTAAGCTCATCTCATGTGTTTGTCCTCATGTAGCTGTTCATGGATTTTCCTTGGAAGCTCTTAAGCAAACATTTATGTTGCCTTTGGAAGATGGAGGAGAAACACCAACATGCATTGGACATGCCCTTGGACTGCCTGGGGGTTTGATTTTGGGCAGATAAATAGGCAGAAGAATTGTTAGTTTCTGAATTCACTCTGGGCAGGTGCTTTATCAAAACTCCTGTGTTTCTATGCACAGCTACATACAAAGCCATGGATGCAAAAAAGCTTTAGATTAAAAAAAAATAAATCTAGGGGCCAGCCATCTTCCACTTGCAGCTGTGCCATCTCCAGAGACTTGACACTACTTCCTCATTTTTCCATAAATAAACTACCTCCTTTGACATATCTACCCAAGCAATCATTCCCTGACCCAGCTCAGTCAGATTGGATCACGTAGCTGGAAAGAGAGGCTGAGTGCTGGGAGTGGTTCCCTGCCCCACGTCAGGCTGAACCACACTGGGGGACATCCTGAAGTGGGGAGAAGGTGCTAAGCTGATAGTTCTTGTTGTTGGCAGCTCCCTGCTGTTCCCCTGACCTTTGGGGCAGGTGTGTTAGCAGGTCTGGCTGGGTCTGCAGCAGTGCTGGAAGGATGGAAGTACCAGCTAGAGCATCCCATCATGCTTTCCCCTTATGTGGACTGGGTGGCATTAATCCCTCTTGGCATGCCCGGGGATTGGCAGTGCCCTTGAGGCATACAGTGCTCCCCACCCAGCTATACCATGCTCTGTTATTTGGGAGTAACATAGAGGGTACCCCTGGCAAAAGTATGGTACAGACCAGGGACAGATGTATGTGCATCCTCAAATGCCAAGGCCCTGCAAAACTAAGAGTTGTTCACACTCATTTATTTCCTTGGAAGTAAATTAGTGATATTTCTGTGCATTTTCTTCTGTTGAAATGTTCTTACTCTTTTTTAAAAATACTGATTTTCTTAGTAAAACAGTTACTTACCAAACAGCAACTGCCACTATCTTCATGACAGATTCATTCAAACACTGGCAAAAGCTGACCAAAGGGACGCCACTGTTCCCCATTCTTCCCAACATTATACCTGCAATCAAAGCATTCAGGTTCAGTTTCTCAGGTGTCTTCACACATGACCCCAGTGCTTTCCCTCCCTGCTGTAGCTGAAACCCCTCTGGCAGCAATTCTGTGTCCTTAACCAGGGGAGCCCTGTGAGGGATTTACCTGCTCTGAGTGATCCATAGAAGACAAACTGACAACATTTCCTAGTGAAGGAAGCTGTCTCTGCCTACAACTGGACAGCACCAATAAGGACTTGGGAGGCAAAGTCAGGTTTTGAGGTTTGCTCTGGTAATGGGGAGTTAGTAATGAAGTCTGCCATATTTTTAGTAGCTTTCTGTCTACATGATAATAATTAACCTTTATAATCAGTCAGGCTTTGCAGTTTTGGGGGAGGTAAGGAAATGCAGATTCATGTGGAGATAGGCCAAATTGCTGTAAAGACTAACCAGGAAAGAAGAAAGCAAATAAAACCCATTTATGTTTCCCCAGTGCTCAGAAAGGAAATGAATACAGCTCTGGGATGTGTCATCTAACCATATATTCTCCAGACAGTGTTAGTTTCCATTAATGCATATAAATAGATGACATTTTCCTATAGTTAATTATCCTCCCTGAAAAGATTATAAGTGATCGAGTCAATTGCTCAAGGAAGCACTTCAAACACCGGCTGCACCAAGGGAGTTTGCCTTTGAGGGGACTTGCCTGGGGAAGCAGGGGCTGGCAGTGGGGTGTGTGCTGCCACTTGCTCTGGCTGTGCAGGGTCCTTGCTTTGAGCAGGAGCCCAGCTCTGTCCCTTGGAGCCCACAGCTCTGAGCCACATCTCAGGCCGCGCTGCTTCCAGGGCCATCCCCTGCTGAAGCAGAGAGGGAGGCTTTCAGCTGCCTTATCCAGGAATTTCACAATAGCAGTGCTCTCAAGATGTGAGTTTGTGAGCCTGTCAGTATTCATCTAAGTCAAAACTTTTAGGTCACATACAGCACTCTTTCATTAAGCTGTTTCAATGCTTCCATTTTGGGGGTGGTGAGGTGGTGCAGAAGGTTGAAGACAATGAGAAATGCTTGGCTGCATCCTATGTTCAAAACAAAACCCTGAAATAGTCCCTGATGATGGCAATTGTTGAGGGTTTGTTGTCTCAGGTTAGTTCATGGCTGATACAGCCAGAAGTGACCCAGCAGCCACGTGGTGGGTGACAATTCTGGTGCTGTTTTCTGTACATGAACCAGAAAAAAGTAGCTCTCTGCTCCTTCCTCCTGAGCCCTGGGCCAGCAAGACTGAGGGGCTTGGTAAAAGTTGTTCATTCAGTTCTGGGCACACAATGAATGACCTTCTGTTCTCAGAAGTAGAAAATTGCCCTTGGTCCTAATAAGTACATGTAATTAATTAATTCATACCCAGTACATTTTGGCTGGAAGAGTGTTTGTGGTGACATTGTACTTTGGAAATGGACTATGAAATACTACAAATTGGGAGACAGCCAGTTTCCAGCAGGGTTGTACATGGAATACCACCCACTGGAGAAGCTAAAAAAACAGAGACAAATCCACTAATTCCAGGTTTGAATCTTGACCCCTTGTGCTGGTATGAACCATAATGTAATAAATACAGTCAAAGATGTTTTATGGAACTACCTCTGCTGACCAGATTAACTTCCAAGAATAAATTTACATAAGGAAAATTTGATCAGCATTTTCTTATAAAAATCATCAGAACTTTATTATTAACTAGGAAATGTTTGTTTAAATTTCTTACTTCAAATCCAAAAACATAATATAACACACATGGTACCAATGAGTTCCTCCAGCAAGTTAAGCTAAATAAATAAGCCAGACAGAAGCTCTTACTGTGACAAGCTACTAGGTGGTATAGAACTATCTTCATTGCAGGATAGCAAAAATGAAATCTAGAGGTTTCAATGAAAAAAGGAAAATCCATAGATTTAAAGCTCATAAAACAATATGGTTTGGAATACTGGTAGAGGGGCCATGGGCCTGCCCTGGTGGTAATTTCTACCTCCTCTGAACATACGATATAAGTGTGTCTTACAGTCAGCAAAAAATGATTCATAAATAAAGCTCAAAATAATTGACAAAAAAATAAATGAAAAAGATTTTAAGTGAATGCACAGAAAACAGAACTCCATGGAACAAAAGTCATCAAGGATTTTGAAAATTTGTCTTTGAAAGGATGGGGGATCAGCTCTCCAGTAGTCTTGCCTTTCCCCCCCCAAAGTTTAGATAGAAGCAGTTAAAAAAGCTGAGTCAAGAAACCAAGCAACACAACCCCAGTCCTTTTCTCTTAAATGGACACTTGAATTATTACAAACCAAACATGTCTGAAACCTACCCATCGTGGCAGAGAATATCACAATCCCAAGTACATTCATGCCATCACTAGCGCCTGGCTCTGATTTGTAAATCACTTCAGGAGGGGGGGTGATATCCAAGGCAAAATTCTGGACATTGGATCCATTCTCATCCTGGACTCCATAGATGATAATGCGACGAGTGGTGCTTTCAGATGAGGCTTTGTTCGATTTAATGATGGGAATACTCCTGGTGCGATACTGAAAGAAAACAAAATTGTCTTTATTACAATATCCCAGCAGGAATTAATAGGTTAATGAGACCTCCTAAGTGCTCTGTTTCAACAATGCTGCATGTTGAAGGGACAGGCATGAAAAGGAGGATGAACACTCCTGTCCCTATCTGATAAAATCTGTGAAAACAGTTGAATTTTTGGAAAAGCATAAAAAACCCCAGTTTCCTATGATCAGACCCTGGTGCAGCAAACACTTTGCCTCCTGACAGAACTACTTTCCTGTAAGACATAATTAGAAATGACTCCCTAAATGTTCTGAATGCCCTTCTCTTTGTGAGGTTCCCATGAAATATTCCCCCAGATGGAATAAATACAGCCATGCCTCTTGCTCACTCAGAACTTTTAGATGAGCTTTTCTTGCCAAATTCCAGCCTTGGTAATTAGGTTCTCCCCCAATACATTATTATGTTGCTTTAACTGAACATGGTATTCTGTTCTTCCTTTGTGTGACGTTGCAGGGTGCTCTTAAATATATTGCAGCTCTCCTCAGGTGGATGTGGAACTTGTATAGAAGTGCATATCTATTCTCTAGTCACAGTAGAGAGCACTTCATCCCTGCTTTGCCCTCAGGTACCATGGCTGCTGAGGCTAATGGAATGGGACTCATTAATTCCTAAATGCTGAAGGTACTAATGATGTCTGAAGTCATATGCCACGTCTGTATCTGGGTTGTGTTTTATGAAAGTACGTGTTTCATATAATGCTGGCTCATGTCTTTCATCAGTAAAATGAATATAGACACTTACCTGTTTGAATGTGGCCTCAACAAGATTGGCTGGAAACATGTTCCTAAAAATGAACAAATAGAAGAATAATTTCTATGGAACTGAAACCAACTTCTTTTTAGCGTGTGTTGGGCCTCCCTTAATAAATCAGTTCTGTGCCCTCCTGGAGAGCAAGGGCCGGGCAAGTGCAGAGGGTGCCACTCTCTCCCACTCTGCCATAGAGCTGTGCCTGGCTGAGCAAGGCTCAACAGAGAGACAGCTCCTCAGAACTGACATTTTGGGACTCGCTTCCAAACACCTGGGGTGAGACCCAGGAGCTCTGGCTGCAGATTCTGGCTCTTCCACAGTCTCCATGTTGTGACTGAGACAACCTAATTGCTGTGACTCCCTTCCCCATCTGCTGATTGGGGGGATGAATATTCTTTTATTCCATATTTTGTCTTCCCTAATTAGATAAAGAGATGTTCCAGACAGTCAGAGATGTATTCCTGAGACCTCTGGGTGCTGTAATCTATTGTGGGACTTTTAAGTACTCCTGTGCTAATTCATAAACTGTAGTACCCCCGATATATTTTCATCATTAAAATTGCAATTGACGTAGACTTTGCAGTGGTTTCGTCAAGAACAGTTTGCTTTTCAAAAAGAGGGTCTCATTCCTGATTAAAAAAGTAGAGATTAGAGCTGTACAGTGCTCAATTATATTTTGATACTTGAATGAGGCCAATGGCTTCGTCTTTGCTCACAGCTGAGCTGCAGAGAAAGGCAATGACCAAACACTGAGATTGCAGGGAGACCAACAGATTTTTAATTCCAAAAGGGACTCTTTTTGTCACCTTTTCTGAATTTCTGTGTATCTCACTCTGTAACATTTCACACAAGTATATCTGGAGCTAATTTAAAACTTCAGTTTGAGCTAGATACTACTTTGCAGAAAGGCAGTCAATCCTAATTTGAAATGAAGAGCACACCCTCTACAGGCTTCAAAAAGGAATCATAGTATAATTGGGAAAAAATAACTACCAAGTCATACATTTCCATGCAGCATTTGGGAATCAAGATTTGTTTGAAGATTCTAATAGGATCATTTTCAGGACTGATTTATTTCCAACCCTAAGCTTCTGAACCTTGGGGCAGAAGACAGTGACAGTCTGTGACACAATTATCTCCTTTCATATACCTGTATTTATGCAGGGAGAAACTCCTGAGTTCTCCAACAAAATGACTTAATTCAAAGTCCTGCTTAAACTCCAAGAGAGGTTAATGCTTAAATATATGTGAAAAGCCTATTCTCAATTCCAAAGAGAATTACTGTGTGCATGGACAGTTAAATGCAGGCTGAACAGAGATATTTTCCAGTTGCTTTCCTCTCTGCAGCAGCAGCAGTACATACTTGCTGCTTATGGACTCACTGTGCAGCACTGGCTTAGAAGACATGATTTTTTTCTATTTTAAGTGATCATAACATGGTATTACAGTCACGCTTAAAAGTATGAGGTAGATTCTGCATCAGTAGCATCAAGCACAGAGAGCGATTGCTACAAAGAGGTAATTAATTATCATTTTTAGGGAGAACTGTGGGAGAAAAAATGTAATTAAGTGACAGTAGCACTGTCTGATTGAAACAGAGGACTGAACATGAGAGGGGCTTGTTGGCCTGCTGCTTGAGAGCAGATGAGTTCATAAAGGCAGTGGGCTGTCTCTGCAGACTGTCCATGAAGCTGCTGATTCTCTGGTTCAAATGTCAGATGTGTAGCCAAAGCAAGACACAGAAAACAGGCAGCTGTGAATCCTTTCCCTGTCAGGTGCAGGCACAACCTTCTGCCTGAGCCCTGGGGTTTGGCTGACACAGGGAACCAACTGAGAAACAGCTGCATGGAGCTGGGCCTGGGAAGATGGAGAGGATGTTTATAGGAGGGGGAAGCACTGGAGAGTAAAGGTGGTTACTGCTTTATCGTGCCTCATAAGGGAATTCTGCTTCCAGATTGTTAAAGACTTCATTAATATTAAACTGTCTTTGTTTTGTGATTTGAGATGCTGGGCTGAGAGGTGCTATGGGAGTGCTCAGTGTGGTGGTTGTGCTCTGACCTGCTGTGTGAATGTGAATATTCTGAATGCAGAGATCCACACAGAGATTCCAGCACAGCTCTGAATATGCACCTCACGTACCAGCTGTGGCTTTACACAGCAACAGGAATTTAATTGCTGATGATTTCCACTTTCTCTCTCATAGTCCTAATTAGTAGAATTAAGAACAATTAAGACTGCTTGAGAAAGGAAATATCGTATGGTTAGTAGCTAGATTAAATGTTAGACAAATTTGTAGAGGATTAAAGCATTTTGTTTCTTTATCATTCTTTATCCTGCAGGAATTACAACTACTCATTTAATACTAGATGCTGGAGTTCTCCCAATATTTTTTAATATATTATGCACTGTGATCCAGCCTTACAGACTAGCCTTACCAAAGTTACACAATTTGTCCAGTGAAAGGCTGACCTGAATGTGTTTGCCAGAGCCTCTGCTTATTTTTTTATTTTAAGCTGGTTTACTTGGATTGAGAAAATCCAGTATTAGCCAAAATTAAGTTTTGTTAATTAAAAACATTTAAGAGAGCAATTGTTGGATGAGAACTTTAATGGACAAAAACCAAAAAATGAGAAGAAAGAATCAAACTGCCACCTAGAGATGGGAGGTGAATGGGAGGGTTTCTTGATTCTGTCAGGCCTCTTCAGAGACACTTCTTGCTTGAGGGTCCATTTTGCTGCACATTGATATTTCCAGCCATGAGCTGGATGTTTAGCAAGGATCTCCCAGGAATGGTTCAGAAGAAGAGACTGAAGGGAGCATGATATTGGAGGATTTGACTTTTTAGTATGTAACTGGGATGGGGAGGGGTGGCTGGATCCTCACAGGTGTCCTGAGATAGCCCTCCTGTGGGTTTCCTGCCCACCAAACCTGAGTCCTGGGGAAGGCTACAGAGTGGGGGCTTCAGTCTGGCTCAAAATCCAGACATGTGCATTTGCCCAAATATATGAGAAAACTAATGGCAGCATTGCAGCCTGTCCATCTGTGCCCACCTCTGTTCCAAGCACCCAGCCTGCCACCAGATTGGCCCCTGCAGGTCTCTACAAGCTTTACTGAAGCTCTGGATGAGATCCAGGTGTACCCACGTGGATTTGGTCCTAGGATCATAAAGTGAGGCTGTGTCTCTACTCAGGCACTGTGTGTATCACTGATGTACACTGAATTAAAGACACTGCCAGCACCTATGAAGGAGTGATTCAAACTGAGCTCATCACTGCTGTCAGCACCTATAAATACTCTTGTGTTTGTTAAATTAAGAAAGGCAAGCAGATAAAATACTTCTCAAGCTCCAGCATTGCTTGCAGATTGCTTACAAGGCACAGGCCACAAAATAATAGTGCAGGAAACTTAATGTGATTTGGGATTCATTTCTCTTGCACAAGCAACATTGTCTCTAACCTCAGTGGCTCAGTTCAGCATTCCTAGCAGAAATAATTTCGCATAAGAGCAGGGAATTAAATCTACTGCATAACAGTGACTGAGTCTGGTTTAAAACATAGATAAATTTAGTTCTGAGACAAGGATGTTGTAAAACAGAAACTGAAGACATAGGCTTTCTGGTTACATAAAAAATTAACAGCTAAATACTGCCTGCCCTGAGGAATAACCTTTCCCAGAGCATCTTCTGCCTCAGGAACTCTGCCAGATAGAGTAAGAGTATTCAGCTGAGGCTAAAAGGGTGAATGTGCATGAAACTTCAATATCGGCTCAGTGAACCTTCTACAGAGCTGAGCTACTGAGCCCCAGCTGGCACAGCAGGCCTGGCCTGCATTTGCTGTGACAGCAACACACACACACAAGTGACCTACTAATCACCATCTTTGACTACAGCCTGCTGTGATGCACAGGCTGCTGCATTCTACGAGCAAATTTTGGAGCCCTTCCCTAATTCTGCATGGGATTAGAGGATTCAGATGTAGAAGTATTGAATTAGGAACGTGTATGTACATGTAATACGAGACAACTGTGGCAACACGTGTTCTGCAATTTGGTAGGCGTGGATTTTGAGGAAATCCTAAAGACTTGTATCAAGTGCAGGCAGCACCTGGCCTGAGCAGCAGGTCTGAGGGTGCAGCTTCCCATTAGACACAGGAAAAATTAGCATCTTGCCAAAAGTGGAAGGTCCTCTTCCCTTCCCCACTGTCTCCCAGCAATAACCTATGAATAAACAGAGTTGATAGTTTTTGCTCCTCTAATTTCAGCTGCTTTAGGAAGCTGAATTGCATTAGGAGACCGAATTGTGTTGGAAGCCATTCTTCAGCACTGCCCCCAGGATGTGGGAGCCCTCTTGTCTCTTTAGAAGGTGGTTGGCTCTGAGAACCACAGTAGTGACAGAAAGAGCAGCACTGTTAAACTGAGTCACTGTGACGCTGTGAACTGAACTGTCCAGAGAACATGAGCCTGCAGCTACTGGCACAGCTCATTTCACATCTCCTGGATAACTTCTGTTAGAAATAACAGGCCAGGTTCTGGTTTCAGTAATGCTACTGAATATCTGAAATACTCATTCTGAGTCCTGGCTACAGCATCATTAACTCAAAGCATTCAGCTTTTGCAGATCCTTTCAGTTAGAAATGAGGCCAGCAGCTTTAGCACAGCACAGCCACAGGTACAGCAGATGTTGTTTCCTTGACTCAGAACACCCCTTCCCTCTGGCACTCTGTACTCTGCAGCCCAAATCTGGTTTTGCTCTCAGACTTTGATGTTATCAGCACCTAATCCCTGCCACACCAGACAGTCTGGCTGCAGTCTCCCACGCTGTGGAATTAAAGGCACCAGACTGGGGGTTTTGCTACATATGTGTCCTCATAATATTTATTGGCCCATATTTGCAGTAGGCATAAAGCAGCTTTGGACACTCTGCTCTCAAATTTGAGCTAGTGTAGCTAAGCTTGCAAGAATATTGTTTTAAGGCATATTGTATTAAACACTTAATATTTAAGTGTTTGAGACTCTACCCTGTCACTATACACTAGGGGTACAGAGAGCAAAAACTGAGCCTGAATAGCTTGACATGGGAACTGTAAAGTCTCCAAGTTATTCCACGAATGAACAGCACTGTAGCTCCTATTTACTATTGGCTGAAGTCATTCTTAATGACATAATCTTAAGGATTTGTTTACTTTTTATGTCCTCTGCTTGAATTTATCATCAGGTGTGTAGACTTCTCACTGCTGTTGCACATGAGCCACAAATCCTGTCCTTATTCATACATCTGAAATACCCTCCTGCTGGTGTCAGGGGCTTCAGCAGGGTTTGTACCGATGAAAGCAAGGGCAAAATTTAATCCAGAAGACCAAAAAAATAACCTATCGCAGGGGCCACGTGACAAACCATCTTGTACATCAGTAGTCACCTCCAGTGCATCTCCTTTCTCAGTATCAATCATACTACCTTATGCTAAAAGGAACAAAGAAGGCTTTTGCAGAATTAATGAGGCACTAAAATCTTCATTATTGGGATAAAAAGTATTTAGAGAAGGCAAAAATCACTAATGGGATCTAAGTTATTTTCTCTTGCCTTTTTTTTTTTTTTTTCAAAGATCAGATCAGAACTCATATTGTGGAATCATTTTGTCAAATGTGGACATTTTATCTGTCCTGAGGGCTGCATGGCATTTTAGTTCCAGTAAGGGATCTGAACTGTCTTAACCTGCTTCCACTGAAAGACCTGACACAGCCCCAACAGGGCTATGGCTTTCTGAGGGTGAAAGCACAAGTACATTGCATCTTTAGGCATCTTGAAAAGGCTGAATTATATCAAAAGTAGCATGACAGGCCCCACATATTTCCACTGTGGTTCCAGAAGGCAAGTTATTCCACAGAACATGTATGTTTGCACTGGAATATGTCCAATAGTCAGGAGGATAGACAACATATTCTCCTGCAAGGTTGAAGCTTTCCTGGTGCAGTTTTAATTCCTGGCCCCTGTGCACCTCCCCCTCTGTGACTAAGGCCTCCTGACCAGAGAGCAGAATTTGCTTCATAGCCCATCTCCCCAGGATGGTTTTCATCTTGGAATTATCCTTATTCCATGTTGGATTCATTTTTTTGCGAAATAGGGACCACACATTTAAAGGCTTCAGAGTCCTTTGTAAATACATAAGGTTGGGGCTCCTGTGGAGAGTGAACTCTTAAAAATTAACCAGAAGCAAAGACCTGGTCCCAGTGCAGAACATTTCTGGCATAAGGCTGGTTTTCTGAGACAAAAAAACCTGGCAATCTGAAATGAGTAAAAAATGGTACTTTGCCATAGGGGACAGATACATGTTTCTATGATAGGACACAGTGGCTTTTGGCAAAAGATACATTAATGTATAGCATAGTTATTTTAAAAAGATCTTTCATAGTTTAAACCTGGATCATTTAATGCACACTAAAATATTTATTGTGTCTACATACAATTCAGTCGTCAGTTGTAATCTTCTAAAGGTGTGATTTCTGAGTCTGCACAGCCTGGACTTTTTCCACACTATAATAGAATAATGTTTTTCCTGCCCTATTTTCAAAAACCACAATTTCCATAATATGGAATATAGCCCTTAGCTTGAAAACAAGGAAGGGAAGTGATTTTAAAGAGTGCTCAGGATTCCCATGAAAACATAAATCCTCTACAGTGTTTATATCCTCTTCTAACTCTTAATGGTATAAAAATAAAACCTCTCTTGGTTAAGCCAAATTGATTTTCAGGGTACCTGCTATTAAATTGGATGCAATCCTGAATATTCTGTGGTAAAATGCTCTCATTTCTCCTTCCAGTAAATTTCAGAAATGTACAAATTTATTTGTCATGAGTCAAGGTGTGATTTGGTGCTGTCTGCTTTCACTGAGTTGGTTTATTTGGGGCTTTTGAGCTGAACAAGTTTACGATGCCACGCTGTCTTGTTAGACTTGAGAAAAACCAACAATGTATATGAACCCTGCACCTGCTGGTGCCCAGATCTGCAGTCAGCCTGATATAAAACAGGAGGGGAAACCCAGTTTGGCTGTGACTTTGCTTGTTTGTTTTATTTCATAAGCCAAATTTTATTTCCCTTGGTGACAAATGCAGGTGGCATGATTTCAGTCACAGCAGAATCTCCCCTTCTAAATCAAAGGTAACAGATGTCATGGAAATATTAACTGCTAATGTCAACAGTGTGGTTCTGGTTCACAGAAGTAGTTTTGCAAATGTTTGTTCTCAAATTACAGGCATTTTCTATTGTCCTCGTCAGGTGACAAAATTAAACCTAATATTTTAAATTGAACAGTATTCCTGTAAGTATGCTGCTTTTTGTCCTTTTGAATAAAACACCCAAAATCTGAATTACTTTAAAAAAATTGTATCTTGACTTTCTTAATTTCTTAACTCATAAAAGGCTACTAAAATGTCGCTCTTATTTTTGGGGACAAAGCATAATATTACTTTCAATAATTCTCACAGGAAGAAGAAGGAAAAGATGTTTGTTGATTTATTGCAATTGAGATGAACCAAAGCCACATTCCCACAACAAGAACCCTACCAGGTCTTGTATGAGCTGGGACTATTTCTTCTGGCCCCACAGCATTTTCTGCACAACCCCCAGTGAGGTAATTTCTTTTCCATGTCTTTTGGTTCTCTAGCTGTAAGAAAGGAAAATGAGCCTTGCCTACCTCTCAGAAGTATTGCACATCACAAGAATGAATCCACAAAAGCTCATAAAGCACCAGGTGCTTAAAGACAACATGATCCCCAGCCTGAGGATTATATAGAGCTTTAAATGGAAGAAAATATACTTTCATAGGCCTTGCAGTGCTTGCAGCAGAAACCTTGAATAAAATGAGAGCAGATTTGTACATCTGTCTCTATGCAGCAATAAAGTGGTGCCTAAAGAGGGAAGCATCCTCAGAACAGCATCTCCTGCACAGCTTCAGTCTCCTGAGCTTGTCCTTAGTCCAGCCCCAATAGAGAGGGGGAGGTTCTGCAAGGGGAGATTCCTGCACAGGAACCACCTGGTTAAATGGGCATCTTCCACAGGCAGCAGAACATTCTTGTCCCCAATCTCCTGGGGTTCTCTTTAGAAAGGAAATCTTTAAAGTATAGCTGTTTGGAGTGGAAAAGAAAAAAAAAAAAAAAAGTTTGAACCTTGGATGCAATTTTTGAGGCATGAATTTCAGAATGTTGATGAGATTATGTATTTCCTGGCCAATTTCAGAATTATGCACCAGTGTCACTGTTATCTCCTCATCAAGTCGTTGTTGTTTGGGATTTTTTGTTTATATATTTTTGGTTTTTTACATAATGGACAAATATACAGGGGAAACACCATCTACAAAAAAAAATAATAATGTGATTATTGATTAGTGTTGCAAGTGTTTATGGTAACTGTGAGGATCTGCACTAGATTTTGGTTTCATTTTTTGCTGATTCAGTACATTATTTAATTTCTAATTAAAACCACTTCTAAAAGCAAAAATCTCACACAAAAATTCAAGACATTCAATTTCTAGCAACATCTTTCCTGCCAAAAAATCTAGACTTGACAATGTTATACATAACATCTCAAGAAATAATAGTGTTTTTCATCACTTCAAAGTGGCTTCAAATCTGAAATCAATGAGGGTGAATACAGGTTTCCCCATGCCAAGATTCATGCTTTTGAAACAAACCCCACAATAATGTCACATATATCATCTCTCCACTTGTACATTTAGCATTCTTCATTTGCAGAATACCAGATGTTTCCTGTGTAAACTTCTGGGCACATATGCAATTGATAAATGGAGAGGAAATTAATGAATTGAGAAGATAAGCCAATCTTAAAAGATGATCTCCAGCTGTGAATGGAAGTGATTTATCACTGAGCTAAAGGATCAGCTTTTCTAGCTCAAACCAGCAGATACATCATTACATTTAATCCTGACTTCCACACAGATATTTAAGAGTCTTGCAATTGACTGCAGCAGAGCCACAATTTCACCCATAGTGTTTGCCTAGGCTGAAAGCCCATTCCCCACAGTTCTGTTGTTATTAATTATTTATTTACTAAGTGTGGTCAGTTCTGTAGCAGAGGAATAAAAACCATCCGTTTGTGCTCTCAGGGTAGAAAGAGTGAAGCTGTGGCTGCTGCTTAGCACAGCAAAAGGAGACTGAGCTTTTCAAATCTCTCTTTTCAACCTTTGGTAATGAGAGGGGCTTGTTGACCTCATCATTGTTGACAGCTGCCCAAACCAGTGAAGAATTTAAGGTTTTGCAGACTAGAAGCACGTGGCTGCTTGGAAACTTGAATACCTGAAATGTGCACACTAGCTATTATGATTTGCTTGTAGAAAGTGAAATTATAGAAGATACTTGCAAGTGTTTAGATCAGGACGTGTTTTTTGACCTGCAATGAGGCTCAGTGGAATAAGGTGTTCCCAAACCTCACCACTATATCCCTGGTGTCCAGGGAGTAGCCAGACACAGGCGAAGAGATGAGATTGTAACTTAGATTTCAGGTCCTAGTCATACATTCAGTTGTTTTATGTGAACACAATAGTATAGAACTGAATTCTGATTTAAAAACCCCAAATTACTATCCATCTGACTCATCTCCATGACAGGCTTATTCTGAGCTTCTAAAGGCAAGTGGGCTGGTGTAAGAAAAGGGATGGGAACATGTGGTGAGGGAGACCCTTCCCAGACAGAGCTGTAAGGTCGGTTTGGGTGTAACATTGCATCCCATGTCCCACTGTGCCTTTACTTGTCTAAGACTGAGGCCTTAGAAACAGCTCAGCACACTAGAAATGGTTCCCAAACACTGCCACTATCATTCATTAAGGTCACATTTTTCTTAGATTGTCTTTTACTTCTTATCCTACTCTGTCATGCTAAGGGATTCAAAGCTCCTGCAACTTGCTCTTGGTGTAGGAATTACAGTACTTCATGCAGCAGAAACAGAATAATGGGACTTAACCCAATGTCAGAAACAGACATGGGAATTCCACTGCACATCCATCATCCATCATGGCAAAGTCACTGGGGAGATACAGATGGGTATCATTCCAATGCAGATAAAGATGGCGGTTTTATGAAAAGCTGCAAAAGAGATTCTTCTCTGCTGCTGCTCCATGACTAAAATAATTCGGCCCATTCTCACAAAGATGTTGATAAAATACAGGTGGCCTGGCTAAATGGAACTTGGAGGACAAAAATAGGATTTTTTGAAAGTTTCTCCTCCCAGTTCCTTCTGATTTGAAGTCCAAGTAAGTCTAATTAAAGTACTTTGTGTGGGCTAACATGCTGTCAGGGTCAGGAATTTGGGTTTTTGAAAGACAAACTGTGCACCGTTTTTGATTTCAGTAAGTTGAACTCCAAAGAAAATTCTTTGTGGTACAGATACACAGTTGGCCTAAAAGAAATCCCTTTCCCAATTTAGTATAAGATCAGCAACTTGATGAGCTACCAAACAAAGGCAAAACTTGGTCTTTCTGCTTGAGCAAAATAAATTCAAGGCACAGAATATGTTCAGTCAACAAACTAATCCCACTAGCACCTGAAATATTGGGACAAAAAGGGATTTCAGGCAAGGCCATCAAATTCCAGCAGTGCCCTAATACTGCTCTAAAAGAACAACTGTGCCTTTTGCCAAACAAAGAAAACAAATAAGAAAAAGCCACAAAGCAGAATAAAAAGATACACAGCAATGGTCTTTCTAATTGTGTCCTTTATCTGCAAATTGTTACGAAGAGTTGTTAACAGCACTTTTAAGAATTATTTTCTGAAAAATGTGTGTTTCATCCCTTTATTTAAGGTTTTGCCTATTGCAACTGTCTACCCTTATTTAAATGAAAATTACATTTTAATACTCCCTTGACCTTAATAATGGATTTGATGGTGAGATCCACAGGCTATATGGAATCCTGAGGGTATAAAAGACCTGCTCCATTGTTGTTGGTTGGTGGCCATTCATTTAAATTTTACTAGAAACAGCCAGTATAAACATCTGATAACTTGAAAATCATCTTCTGAAATGTACTTTTTTCTCAGTCTCAACAAAATATTTATCTTTAGATTCAGAACTCAGGCTCAGGCCACAGTTCCTCCTGCAGTTCTGTACAAAATGCTGCGTTCAGAAAGCAGAAAGAATGAGTGTTGTTACCGGATTAAGTCCAGCAGTGCATCTGCAGAGCTCATGATGGGCTTTCCACCCTCCTCAGTGCTCTCCTTCTGTGCTGCTCCACCAGGATGGATAATGGAGACCATAATTATTCCTACAACCACAGCCACAAAGGTTGTCCACAGGTAGTAAGTGATGGTTATGATTCCCAAGCGACTGGAAGTCTTGGCATCCAGGGCTGCAAGCCCAGACATCAAGCTGTGGGAAGAAAACACAGCACAAATTGAATCTTTTGCATTACATTCATGCAGCTGAAAGCCTAATTTCTGAATTATTCCAGTCTGCTTGCTTCTCTTCCAGCTTATTCTACATGTCAGTGTTTTAATAAGCTTGCCAGTAGCACTAAAGCTGTAGTCTCTGTACCTGAAGTGGAGTTTTCCAATTGCCAGGTCAGATCCTGGTTACTGGAAGGAACTTGCAAGCTCAGGCTGCACATGTGGGGACTGGATTCTACTGACTCTTCCCTAAAATTCCAGGGACAGTTTTGCACAAGTTACACATGTGATAGCTCAGTTCACAGGAGAAGTGCAAACAGTTATTAAAACTCTGTGAATGAAACTCTAAACATAATTTTTCAGGATAACAGAATAATTCAGATTTGAATGAACCTCTGAAGAAAATCTACTCAACCCACTCACCCCTTCCTGTGTGAAGTAGGGCCACAATTTCAAAATTAAAAACAGTAAGGGGCAATTTTGTCTTATATATAGAGTCCTTTCTTTACCTAATAGAATAATTTTTTTTTTCCTAATTCAATTCAAAGCACAATATAATTTTGCTTTACCAGGGAGCACATTGGAAGCAGACTATAATTCAGTGTGCCTCCAGTCTAAGTGGGGACAGTGGATAGGAGGGAGAGGAAACCCCTCCATGGGCAGTGTGGCTGCCTAGATGGGAACAAAGAACCTGCTGTGATTACTTCAGCCTTTTCATAGAATCAGAGAATAATAGAGTCATAAAATCATAGAATATGCTGAGCTGGAAGTGACCCATCAGGATATTTCATCTTCAGCTCCCTGCCCGGCACTGTCAGAGCATGATCAGTGTCCGTCCTCTTGCTTGTACAATTTCCCAGTGCCCAACCATACAACTCTACCATGAGATTTAGCTCCCACTGACCCTCTTGTACAGGCAAATTAGACAGGGCACTATTTGGTCCCTAAAGCTGCATTCACATAGACCCTGACAGAGCTTCCAAGTGACCCAAGTCTGGGATTTGGTTTTCCACTTACAGCTGTGTTGTTTGGGGCTTTAAATTGAGATTTAACTTTGGGTACTTCTCTGTGAACACTCCAAAGTATGCATCTCAGGAAAAGTACAGGTGAAATAAAATACCACATTTACTACTTGATGTGTCCAGCTTTCTCATCAAAATAGACCTGTTTATCAGGCCTGTTCTCATAAATATTTACTAAGCTGCACCTCCTTGCATGAGATCTCCTTGACCTCAGTCTGCTGAGACAGGTTGTCTAGAGCCAATGCTAAAGTGCAGCTTAACCTTTATAGTAGATTTAATGAAATCAAATGGGTGGATTTGGTGTTCAGGTTCCTGCTATCCACTAGATTAATTAAGAAAATGTATTGCTTTTCTGCATTGCCAATCTCTCATCTAGCATGGGTTTTATTAACACTATAGGAGCAAGAGTACACTGGAGTTTGGATAATTTAGAAAATGAGCATATCAGTAACTCTCACTCTTGTAACCATTGTTTTTTGCTCTTATTGATCCTTGGATTTCATAAAAATCCCACCTTTATGTGTGTCTGCAAAGCACTATGTACAAACACAGCACTGCATATTGAAAATAAAGTAGTAGGAATGCTACTTTGTTCCTTGGCATTCCCCTTGGATGAGTCCATGCAGAAGAGTAATTAAATATGTCCAGTGGTTCAGGTGACTTTAGGGTTGTTACCTCAGCCTCAGGATGCAGGGCCTTAGGATTTGGGAGGATGTTGTTCAGTTGGAATCTAATCTTACCTTGTCTCATAGGTGACAAATCCTGAGGGGGCTAATAATGAGATTGCTCTGTCTTGGGGATATTCATTAACAAGATCATCATCTGTAATGAGATTATCTTGTCACCAGATAAAGTCATGCTCAGTTCATGCTGTGATGAGAAAGTCTTCAAAAGTAATTAACTATGGAGGTGCAATGGGGTAACTGGGATGTGACAGAAGCATGAGCAGAGGTCTGGGCTCATACAAAGCCCTGTGTTCTCCATGGCCTGCAGTGCTCAGTTTTAGGAAGGGACCACTGGGACCAGTTCTCCTAAGGCTGGGGAGTTTCATTGGTGGCGTTGTTTTAGGCAATACCTCAAAATCATTTCAGAAAGAAATTTTTGTAACTAGAATGTGACAGTAATCACTCATTCACTATTTTTTGTTTGACTTCATATTTTTTGATGTCAGAAGGAACAGGACAAAAACCACACAGATTAGGAGACAGTGGTTAGTTAGACAGTTATTGTACAAAGCAAGTAATACACAATTACATCACAGGAGTTTATGACTGTTGATCTTTAGAGTTCTAATATTCACACAATGTAGCCAAAGGATGACAAGAAAAAGTACTCTTCTTACTTCCTAGGTAACAGGGAGGCCAGGAGGAATAAGCTTCCAACGAGTTTGAACTAAGATCACTGTATCATTCTCAGGTCTTCTCTTTAAGTCTAATTTTCATCAGACACACTTGGCTACATAAAAACTTCCTTAAGAGTTTCCCAAGATTCTTCTAAGCCAGAACAAAGCAATTCCCATGGCTTCCACTGCTAGACTCTCATGAAACACACTGGAATGGGAAGCAGTGTACCTTTAATTCTTGTCAAACCTCAGAATCTGGTTGGCCTTGAAAGAACATTTGATCCATAGATTGAATCATCTGAGATACTGTGTTGTTAAGTAGCTTCCACACATATGATTCATGTGTAGCTTCCATAACATGTTTTAATGATTGCCAAATGGACAAAACAGGATTAAGACAATAAAAAACAATGTGCAGCTTTTCTAAATAATTACTGTACATCTCACCCCTTTAACCAGTCTGGGGGAAAAGAAATCCACAAAATTGTAATTTAATGTTCAGAGACCATCTCTTATCTTGTATAAAATAAGCCACCTGTCAATCCTAAAGGGAAGGGGAAGTCATCTTCAATTCTAGGAATTATATGTGACTTATTAAAAAAGTAAAGTGAGTTTCTACATTGTTTAAAGTATTTGTAATTGTGCAAACCAAAGAATCAAGTACTAAGTTTCCTGTCGGCTTTGAGGGAAATATTTGTAAAACCCCCAAAACTAATACAGAATTTTTGACATAAAGAAGAAGGGAATTCTTTCCAACATCTTGAAAATCTAATTAGTCACATGCAAACAAGTAGCTAAACCCTTTTGAGCACCTCTAGGCTTGTTTTGGCTGTCACAGATAAGCATCAGGTATTTTACTTACAAATAAAAATAGAATTTTCTATCTTCTCTGCAATTCTATAGGCTTTTCTGTTGCTCTCTGATGAAAGCACATTTTTTGTCCTGTCTCAAGATCAAACCCTATATCCCCAGAAAGGGAAAATACAAGAAGCTGCTGCTAAGACCCCATTCTGCATGTTTATTTTGTCTTCCTCTCCACTAGAAGCCATCTGGATGTTGCTTTGAAATAGATGGATTATGGATAAAGTTATCAGAAGGGATTAGTGTGATTAGAAAGACATTAATCCTGTCAAGAAGTAATGGTCAAGTATTAACCACCAACAGTTGTTCCTAGAGTGATGTTTGTTTTCATTCATCCCGTTCCCTCCCTCCCATTCTCATTTTGTAATTGCATGCTGTGGAAAAGACCTTCCTGAGCAACTTCTGCCAGTGAGGCTGGGAAGTGCCTCTAACAGCTACATTAGAGATGATTATATTACAGCTGAGCATCATGAAAGGGAAGTGCTGGCTTCACTAATGCTGTTTGATCATGCAGGCAGGCTGTCACTCACCTTTTTGTCAGTGCCTTCAAGTCTCAACATGATAAAAATGTGCATTTCTGTAGCACAAGCCATTTAATCATCTCAAAATGCTTTACCATTGGAATATCCTCTCATGCAGGAAGGAAGTATCTCCATTTGATAGACACGGAAACAGGGAAATTAAGGCACTTTTAATTAAAGACAAACCACTTAGAGAGAAAAAAAAGAGATCTGCCTGAGGAGACCTGTGTATTGCAGTGAACCATCACACTTTTCCTCATCTGTGCCCAGCTATCTGTGCTTTCAGAAGAGGCTGTTCCCTTCCATGGAGGCACTATTTACAGAGTAATGTTTGCAACAGAGAAAATAAGACTCTCTACAGTAATGAAAGGAAGCGATAAGAACATTTTCCTGGCTCTTTTTATACTTAAATGCTTGATTTGGTCTTAGTCTCTAGTGTAGTTAAAATTACTTCAGCAGTGAGCAAGAGAGATCAGAAGAGATCAGACTTTTTCTTTTCAGGATCTTTTGCTTTCTCCTAATATGAAAAACACCTACAGAGCAAGACCCTGCCATGGCTGCAATAGAGGAAGGGCAGTGATAGTGGTGGGAAGATCACGGCCCAGCCCTGTCTCTGCTTCACCCTGCCCCTGGACTGCCCTTCCTGGCAGAGATGTGTTTCAGTAGCTTTGCAGGCTCTGGGTGTACTGCAGCCTTCTGCTGATCTGAACACAGCTAAGGGACTGTCTCAGTCACTGTGGCCAGTGGGATGATCCCCAATGTTGTGTATTATTAAAATTTCATAGTATTACAGCATGATTTTCAAAGGAGTTGAAGTCTAGAATCCTCCTGAAGGTCCAGGGGGCTATTAAGGTTCATCTCTTGTGTGAATCAAGTAATAGCAAACAGCTTTTTAAAAGTTTAGATATCTTGATATAAATGAAATCGTGTCTAAGCTCATGTCCCAAAAAACCCACCAAATGCAGAAAGTGGTAGCTGTACAACAAATGAGTTTCTGTATGGTTGGATTATTAGCACTTGAAATGTGAATTTACTTTTCAGATCCCCAGTATGTAGCTATTTTACTAAACACAGTGGAAGCCCAAAGATGTCAGGCATGATGGAAAATCTGGCTCTTGATATTCAAGCAACAAAAACATGTTAGAAGATCTTGCTGTCTGCAGTACACTGTTTGCAGTGATTGTGTTTAATTTTACAGCTAGGCTGCTAGGAAAGAAACCAATCTACATTTCTAGTACATCATAACATGCATCATTTTGAGATTTTGTTTCTTAAATTTCTTATAAAATAGTAAAAATGTTGATATCTCCTTTATTATCTAACACTTGTAACTCTTAATGACAAATTGACATACACGGCAAAAATCCTGCCAGGAATTCACATAATGCATTTTATTTTCTCTTTCTTGTGCAATAGGAAATCTGCTTTTATGGACTAATGTAAACAAGGCAGGACTTTGTACAGCACACAGTGAAGGCTGATGTCCAGTGGCTGTTCTATCACCTGCATATATGAGTGCTGGAAGAGATGAACAGCAACCTTTGGCCACTGACTGATAAAGGAGATTGCAGTGTAGCTCATGCAGAATTCAGGTTGGCTTCAGCTGTTGTGATTAAAAAAAAAAAGGTGTTTCCTAAATTCAAAGGTTAGGATGCCAACAGATCCAAAGTATCCGTTAAGCATGGATGTGCAGCTTCACATGGTAGAAGGAGCCAAAAATCTTATTAATATTTGACTTTTTCTCTTCTGTCAGTTCTTTCAAACATTTTTAGATTAAGAAAAAAGCAAAAGGATTTGAAACACAAATTTGGATTATGAACAAATGTCAGATTTATTCAACTGTTTTTTGTCTAAGGAAACAGAGGGAATCCAGCCAGCCCCTCAAACTCCACATGTTACTGCCATTCCTTTGTGAAACACTAAGTATTTTAGAGCTCTCACAGGACTACAGAAAAATTCTGTCAAGTTGCAAACAGTTCATCCCCATTTGTAATCACTTTAGTGCTTCCCACACCCATTCACTCTGTGACCACAGATTCCTCTTGCACGTCACTAGATCCCTACTGACACTCCCTAAATAGTTTGTACTGAGTTGGTCCAATTTTGTCATTACAATGTGTAATAGCAACATGTCATTTTTCACTGAAACAGTCTGGACCTCTGGGTTGCACAAACAAAAGAAAACACTAGGAAACAGTATTGGATCTGACCATTAGTCTTAATATTCCTAAACACAGCTAAGAACATTGATGATAATGTGGAGAAACTTCTGAAAATGTCTCAGGCATGGAGAAGGGATAAAAATTTTCCCTACAAGCTGAAGCCATCTGAAATGAGGACTTTTAGGGTAATCTGACAGCAGTTCTGCAATATAGTAGCAATATGGAAAATTGGAAATAGTCTAATGGTGTCAAGTGAGATTGCTTTCTGACTGGTTCCTCTTACCCTTGGGTAATACTTCTTTTTCTACTTTATCCAAGTAGTTTTGCTTTTCACTCTGAAAGTAAATATATTTATTCCCTCTAGTAATCTCCTTAAAACTCACTTCTCTGCACTGACTTTCTCCACAATAAAGACTTGAGATGATATATCCTAGGAAAGGGCTAACAGCTTGTTCTCACTGGGGTGAAATGTACTTTTATTATTATGATTTACATTACAGTGATACATGTGGCAGGTAGTGCAGAAATGGGACCCTGTACACACTTTATGTTATCATTCAGATACCCCACAGATTTCCCCATCCTAACCCAGCAGAAGGTTCACCCTCCCCTGTTGGGGAAGGCCTCTTCCTCAGTGCTAATATTCTTCTATTGCAGGTGAAATAGAGGGAAAAGTCCAGAGTCCAATAATGTGAAGAAAAAAAAGCCCTGTGTTCCCAAAGCAATTTCATTCTATGGAAATTACTTCTGCCTTGGTAGTTTATGAAACATTTTTCTGAGCAGGCTCTTCAGAGACCCAGAGGCAGCATTTTGTAGCTGCTCCTCAGCCCCTCACTAGGTAATACAGAACATAAATTTGATTGCACTCGATTACAGAACCATAGAATTGTGTAGGTTGAAAATTACCTCTAAGATCATCAAAACCAACTGTTCTCTCCCCCAGCACTGCCAAGTCCCACTAAACCATGTCCCCAAGTGCCACATCTCTTTGGCTTTTAAATAGACTGCAGTCTGGCAGCAGCACAAGGATAAAAACAGAGGGGCTGGTATTTAGGGGAATGGTTTAACTCATATACAGCAGAAAAGACCAAGCCAAAACTGACCAGAACCTTCTGTTATTCACCCTTTCTGATTTAGTCTTAGGCAAATTATGGGTCAAGACAACATGGAAAATACCTCTTAGTACCAGGGGTGTATTAGAAGAAAGAGTACTGCACAAATTCTCATTCATGTAAAACCAGTATTATTGAGTGAATTAATTTTGGTGCCTTCTTTATTTAAATATAATCATAAATAGGAAAAAAAGTTCATAGCCTTTTAGACATCTGTCTTCCTTCTGAATGGATATTATTCTGATATTAACAGTCAGTGGTTTATAATCATAATAAAAGGTTTAGACTGCCAATTGCAGTACAGGTCTTGGACAGTTTGAGTCAAACTTTTCATCTCTAACAAATGGTGGTCTTAAGTAGCAAAACAGACAAACGATCTCCAGTGTGTGGTTTATTGCCAGTTTCATCTGCAGCTGAGAGCAAATAAACAGTGCCCAACACCACCTACCTGGGCCAATGGTCAATTCGGTATGGCCCAGTAGAGCCAAACAATGCCAGAATTCCATTGAAACACAATGAGCAATATTTGTCATTGGTGGGATGCTCAAGTGCCAACGTGTTCCCCAAATCAGAGAGCTGGGGAAAAAAAATATGGGGAGAAGGGTACTAAAAAGAGAAGTTTCTAAATAAATACTAGGCTTTAAGAGCATGAGTAAGAATCACCAACTCAGGAATGTGAGCAGAAGGATGAAGGATTACCAGAACTGATGGCATTACGGACAGGAATCCCCTTAAAGAAAGACAGTTCCATATTTAGAACATTGTATTTAATTCATCAACGTAACCACAATAGTAACTAATATTTATTGCTACCCCCAAATGGGCCTTCAAATAAATATAAAATTTTATCAGCATTCACTTGTTTGTATCAGGCACAATAAACTCAGAGGAACAAGCTTCATAATTTAAGAAATACAAGTCAAATCAGTTCTTTAGCTTTGACTATAAAGGGAATAATATTTCTATAACAGGATCTGCTCAGGGAAAAGGATCAAGTCTCTTCTACTCAGTATTTCTTAAACATCTAGAAAATGGTTGGTGGTAAATAAATACAAAATGTAATAATCTTCCTAAGCTTAGAAAACTACACTGCTTTTTCCAAAGGGAATATTTGCTGGGCTAACCAGCCTGTTACAACAGCTGAACAGTTCAAGTCTGCCCTGACAATTCTTTCCCACAAGCACTCTCACTGCTGACTGCTAATCACAGTCTTAGAAAACTTGGCCCTGTATCTCTTTCCAGATAATCATATAAACAAAGAGGGTGCTGGAATAAAGGATGCAACTTTCTATTACATATATAGGTATTACACGTATAGGACAAAGAGAACTCAGTAGGTTCAGCTGGTACCAACCCGTGTAACTCTGACTTTAGCCTGCTCTTCTGAACAGCCAAGGCTAATGCAATCAAACACTGTGTGTGAGAGACCTTACTAATAACATGTTAATTCAGAGAGATTCATGTTCCTGTAAGGTCTGTGGAACTTCACATATACAGGAGAGAAATAATGTGTGGGCTTCAAGAATTAACTTGAAAAAGAACCAGGGCTGCACCACCCTGCCTTTTCTCCAGCCTTCCTCACAGGTCTGCAGCACACACATTTTGCAACTCGTCTCAGGTGCATGAGTTGGCTCTGCCTGCCCACATCAATGCAGTGCTGGGAGCCAGCTCTCCTCCCCTGGGGGCTCACTGGTACCTCTGCGATTTGAACAGGAAGGGAGAGTTGTATTTCTGTTCTGGGGAAAATGCCACTGTGAGATCTCTGCTTACTGGAAGAAATCCATGCCAAACAGCAGCATTAGAAATGCCTCAACGGTGGTAAATTATTTAATATTATTCCAGTACAGTATTATTCTTCAAAACTTTTGAGTTGTGATAGATCAGGTTTCAGCACTGGCCTCCACAAAAAGCTTAAATCAAAGCAGTCATGCTTACTGAAAATCAAGTTTCTGGTCCACTGGGAACTGATCAGTACAAAGCTGGTAACATGAGCTGAAGATGATGGGGCAGGGAATGGGCACAAGGACAAAGACGCTCTGAAGAAAGGGGACAGTGAGTGAGTTGTGGCTCAGTGCCTGCCAGCACAGCTGGCACAGACAGGAGCAGGTCAGAGGGCTTATATTGTCTTTAGCAAATGTGAGAGCCACCGGCAATCCACGGGCTGCAGGAACGCGGTCAAAGGTCCCGGGAACCCTCGGGATGTGGGAACCCGGGTAATGGTACCGGGAAATCCTGGGATGCAGGGACCCGGGCAGTGGCCCTGGCAAACCCCGGGGTGTAGGAACCCGGGCAGTGGCATCGGCATTCCCGGGATGCAGGACCCAGGGCAGTGGTACCGGGAAGCCCGGGATGCGGGGAAGGATCGATCGAGGCGCGGTTCCTCGGTGTCCCGGCAGAGCCGCCTGGTGGTCGCGGGGTGCATTGCAGCTGTCACAGCCCGAGCCCCCGGCCGCGCCGGGAATGCCGGGGGGGGGAAAGGGGTTTTACAAACCCGAGCAGCGGGAGCTGCCTGAAGGGTTTGATAAGCACAACTCTCAGGGCAGGATGCACAAGCAACTGTGCGTGTGCCTGCTGGAAAACCTGAGATGTGTTGCAAGCTGAAACCTTTTGCATGTAAGGAGGAAAATACACTATTTGCAATGCCCCTGTCAAATGAGGATCGAAGCCTCTGTCCCAGAGAGAATCAGGGAACTTCAGAGCTTCTGAAGTTGATCTTTCAGGTTTGTTGAGGACATCTCCTTGTCCGGCTGCAGTAGGAGCTTAGGCAGTATCTTAATGTGTAACTACGAATTCAGATTTGGCTCCTTTTCTCTCCGAGCTCTGTTAGTATTTCCATTCCCAGGTTTAACAGCAGTATTCTGTGTTTACACATAAAGTGACCAGTGTACATCCAGTAACTACAGGGTCTAAAATTTCATCTTGTAAGGCTCCAGTACTGCGTATCCCTTGGGCAGGCAAAAACTGTCAACGATTTGTCATAGGTTTTTTTCTTTATCTTACTAACAGAAGAGTTGTGTGGGTACCTGTTCTCATAGCTGAGAAAAGCAAACTCTAAAAACAGGGGGTACTAATGGGTATGAGAAGGGCTAAACTCCAGGCAGAGGATGGGTGCAATAAATATATACTTATTTCAGAGTCATTCTATGATGCTGTGAAGCTTGTTTATGTAACCAGATAACTGAAATAATATCAACCCCTAGCCTTAATGAAGGTCTGTGCCACAACAAAAACAAAACCTCATGCAGGGCTCAAACTGACAAGCTAGTGGGTGGTGGTTGCTTTTCCAAGATTTTTCTGTCTGTGGGAAAAGAAAGAAAGACCACAGGTGATAGGAGACATCAGAAACAGGTACAGAAGCTCTGGTATAGAGCAGTTCCAGGAGTAGGAACAAAGTTCAGGAAAACAAGGAGCTGTACATTGAAGTAACAGTCTCCTGTTTGACAGATTTCCTCTGCATCCAAAGAACTTTAAAAATAAACACCATTCAGAGATACTTGACTGTATCATAATTTCCTCATTCCTTATGAATACAGTCTGCAAAGTTCCTGTTTTAACTCTCGAACAATCAGGTCAAGAGGGGGAGTACAAATTTTCAGCCATTTCTGTTTAAGGCTGGATTTGTGCTAGTGGTCTGTAAGTGCAATATTTTCTAGTTTATTGTCAGTCTTCTGACCCATGCAGTTGCCACTTTTTACTTTTACTACAACCCTTCAAAATAAGCTCTGGTCTTGGAAACAGGGTAGTTTGCTCTAAGTGCCTCTTTTAATCTTTCTTTCTCACTTTTGCTTTTCTTTACAAGTAAATTCTTTACTTGTGTGTTCAAAGAAAAACTTGCAATAATTTCAACTAGGAGAGCAATGCTTAGAGTTCTTTTTATGGTGCTGTGCTCCTGGCTTTTGTAAACAATAATAGAGAGTAATTTAGAAGATAATTTAAATGCCATTGCTCTGGCAGGAAAGGCTGAGGATATTCCAAATCCACAAATAAATGTAGTTTAAACGTGCATGCAGATTGGTAAAAATACAGAGTACTGGTTTACTGATTTTATGAAATGCATATGTGGAAAACACTGTGCTTGTTATTAAAAAAACCCAAAAGACAACCAGCCAAAAAGCCCAAACTACACAAGAATGTCATTATATCTGGAGTGATTTTTCCTTGCAAACCCTGCCCTTTCAGTTTGTTTGTAATAGCAGGCGCTGCTTGTTTGTTATACAGGGGGATGGACTCACACTGTCTTGCAAGGATAACTGAACCTCTTTGAAGGTTTATGAAGTTTCTGCTCTTCCCTCCTCAGAGAACACAGTGCAGCTGCTGTGACAGTGAGACTCAGAGCTGTCAAATCTCCAGGCAACTTAGAGCCATCACAGGTTGTGCCAGAGCAGCTCTTTCCTACTGTGCTGCTGCTCTTTCTAACATCTCTAAATATACAAGAGGATCTAAAGAACTACACATTTTAGGGAAGGACATGTAAATCTGCTGCAACCCTTTTCTGTCCTCCTTATTATGTCACTTCCTCATTTAAAACTCTTGTTTTCTTTGGAAAACTCTCCTTTCACCTCGCAAAAAAAAAAAAAAATCTCCTTACATGTTTTGTCTTGGTGTTCTCTAGTTGCATGGGCCAGGACGAGGTGTGAGCCTATGGTTAAAAAACCAGTTTCAGGCACAAAGCACCATGACTCAGCTTTGTTCTGTGAAAAACCAGAAGGCAGATATCAGGGTAGATGATTTAAAAATAAAATCAGTGCTGTTAATCGTGTTCATTTTCAGCAACTGTTAGTGATCTGAAAACTAGAAACCTGTTTTTTTCTCAAAGTGGAAGATGAGGTCTTGGTGTATGAATTAGGTTACAGAACTAGAACCAAATATTGAAGTAATTTTTCTCAGCTCTGGTAAAGTTACCTTTCTTACTTTCCATCTCTTTAATAACCTCTCAGCCTTGGGCAAATGAGAGAGTTTTTGGCCATCCAACTGGTGTGGTTTTGTGACTGCAGTCCATGGGAAGAGTCAAACTTAGAGAAAAGCTTGCCCTAAGTTACACCCTCCCACTGCAAAGGCAGCTGCCATACACCAGCCAACAGTACCAGCATTGACATTGTTAATTCTGCTACCCATAAAGTGCCACCACTAAAGGTTCTACCTCCAATGTACTACGAAATCACTTTCACTTCTAGATATGTATTATTAGTTCACTGGAGACATAGGGTTTTTTCAATATTTATTATACTACATCACACCTCAAAATATTGCAGGACACTATGAATTAACTGTGCTTCTTCATGGTATTTGTATAGTGTATTATTTCAATTGTTTAGATTTAAGGCAGGCTTTTTGATAAGGTGGGTTATTTATTCCATATATTTGAAGGAAAAAGTCCTCCCATTACAAGGGAAAAAAAAATCAAATTAAAAACCCCCAACACATTGAATGGAAAGCAAGTAACACCTGTATGATGTAGAAATGATGTATGGCAGAAAATATCCTATCAATTAAAACACATGTTCATGGTTCCACTGTAAATATGAATGTACAGCAGGCAGTGATGCCTCTGGCACTGTCACTTAATTCAGTCACAACTAAACCAGCATGATGAGAAATCTCATTCAGAAAACTTCAAAAGTTATTGGAATAATCATTGGCTTCACTTACCTTGAGACAACCAGAGGGAGAATCAGCATTTTCAGCATCCTCATCAGTAACTCACCAGGAAACTGGAAGTAACTAATTTCCTGGAAATACATGGAGAGATGCTTACTGTTTTGAGCTAAAGGCTGACTGTCTTCATGAATGCTGCTAGAGCTGTGGATCAGATAACATTGCTAAAAACTGTGCCTTTGGTGCAAAGATAAGGTGGCAAAGATAGCAGGCTTTAAAAGGGAATTTTAAAGTTAATTAGATTACATAATATGCTTTTATTCAATAAACACAGTGCATTGTTTGTTCCTTTACAAAGCAAGAGAAAAATGAAATGTGCCATCTCTCGAGGACTACTGTTTACCAGTTGCCCCAAATAATCTCTCCATTCTGTATTTTGTGTGTTTTCTTAGATGTTTTTGAAGCTATGGCTTGGCCACAAACCATGTTCAAACAGACAGTGGTTTGCAGTAGCAGAATACAGAATTGGTTTAATTTAGTTGCATTTACTAAATGCCTTATCTTTTAACTAAGATTTTTATTTTGTGCTCAAACAGTGCATTTATTAATGCATGTTGCTGTCTAGTCTGTCTGACTGCTACAGCAGAAATGAGCACCAGCAAACAGCTTAGTTGAAGTATATTGGGGGAGAATTCCCCAAGTGACTTCAGTAACATGTTCTACTAACAATGGGAAATCTCAAATTTATTAATATGAAACACCATTGCTGTAATTTAACCATCTGCCCCCCTGTGCATGTGATGCTGAAAAATATTCCCAGTGTTTTCTTTAGCTGTATCTGTTCCAAAATAGTATAAAATGCAATATATTGCACTACCAGTTTCTGCAGGCCTATATTAAATGTTACATTTAATCTAGCTTAAGTGCCCACTATTATTATCCATACCTGCAACATTCTAGTGTGCTCCTGCTACCCTTACCAGGCGTCTGAGTGAACAGAACCCTTTGTTAACCTATTGATTGAGAATGTGTGAAAAGACCGAGAGAACAGCATAGATTGACAAACAGATGAAATGAAACAATTTTAACAAACATATACGTGCGACTTTTACCTTCAAAAGCCCAGCCCGGAGTTGCCCAAGTTACATACGTCTTTTGTTATGTAAGTTTGGCATTTCCTCTGCAGGGACAGGCTGTGAGCTGCTCTTACCTGCTGGGAGAGTCGCCTCGTCCTCAGGAAGAATCCCAGGAGGCAGCCGATGGTGACGGACAACACCGAGAGGATGAGCAAACCATTCCTTTTACAAACATCCTTGATCCGAGCGAGGATTGCATCCAGGGCCACGGCCATGCTGTCCTCCCTGCTCTTTGGAGAAGAATCAGCATCCCATGGGGAGAGAATTCACTTGCTCCTCTTGTTCGGGTGCACGGATCTGGCTCTGTATAGATCAGATCAAAGCACTTCCAGTTCTGCTTAGCTGACCTGCAAGGTCACCCCTCTGCCAATAGCCACCAAGCAAGCAGCTGGCATTATTGTTCCAAATTAATACCAACAATCCTATTATCAACTACATCATTAAGAGCCTGGAAGAAGATTAGGGGGCTGTGGAAAATTAGAACAGAATGCAGTAGTATTTCTAAAACAAGACTAGTTCAAAACAAAGTGACACTCCTGGGGGAAAGGCAGTGCATTCCTCAACCTCCTCAGTTTGGGGACTGGATACCCAAACCCAGAAAGGAAACCCTGCAAGCCAGCATTCAAACAGGGAACAGAGCAGTTCTCCCAAAGGGCAGAGCAGGTAACATTTTGAACAGGACTATCACAGCAGGGCAAGCTAGGTGAAACTAGACTTCATTAATTACAGCAGGCTTGGGTTTTTTGTGTTTTCATTGCCAAAAAAAAAAAAGGCTGAATGAGCAGCATGAGAGACACACATCAAAGAGGAAACAGTCACAGACTGGAACACATAAGGACACCTTCTGTCATTGGGCATTTATTATCTTGGAAGCAAAATGATTTCACTTTTCTTCCAACCACTATGTTGATTAGAGTAGGGCCAATTTACTTTCAGAGGATTATCAGACTAAGCCACAGGGATTGCTTTCCTTTCCTTTGCTGTGTCCACATTCAATCCCAACGCTGATTTTTATGCCAGGGAGTATCTGATAAAAATACACCACCATAACCATTCGCATGCCATGCTTTCTTACGAAAACATTTCAGTAGCTTCTGGGATATTCTAAGATTATTTTATAGAAAATATTCCTCACAGTACAACAAGGTTGTGTGTGTTTATGTTATTACATTTTACACTGTGATAAAGTATTTGTTGTTTTATGCTCATATATGAGTGAAAAAAACCTCGGGAGAGATTAAGCTGTTCTTTTTGGGGGCAGGATCTCAATCCTGTGCAGTCAGTAGGACATATGGATACACAACACACAAAAACCCAACCAACCAACCAAAACAAACAAACAAACAAACAAACAAACAAAAAAGGCGGGGGGAAGAAATAAAAGAAAAAAATACGTGGAGTCTGTATGTTCAACAGAAACACAAGAGGATTGCAGAAAATTTTATTAATGAACCAGAAAGTTTTATTAGTGTATATGTAAGACGACTGAAGCTGAACCGCCCCAACACTCGGGTAACTTTGCTACCTCAGGAGCTCGTATCCAGTTGACTTTTGGAACGGAGTAACAGAAAGGCTCCGCTTTTGCCGTTGGTTGGCGGAGCCCGAGAGCGGCGGGCGGGGCCGGGAGCGGCGGCGGCGGGCGGAGCCCGGGAGCGGCGCGGGGCTGACGCGCATCATGGCGGCGCGGCAGCTGCTGCGGGTGGCGCCGGGGCGGCGCGGCTACAGCGGCGCGGGCACCGCCGAGTTCCTGCACCGCAGCATCGTGCCCACCATGCACTACCAGAAGAGCCTGCCCAGGTACGGCAGGTTCCGCCGCTCCGGGGGGACGCGGGCAGGGGGCGGCGGCGGCCCGGGGTGTCCGCTGTGAGGAGCGGGCAGAGGGGAATGTCCGCCCCGGGCGCCGCGGTGCGCAGCTCCCTCTGCGCGCTTCCCGCGGTCTGCAGAGGAGCGGGTTCGGCTTTCCAAGTGCCAGTGTAAGCAGTTACAAGCCTGCTGCTGAAACATCCCTTTGAGCCCGAAGTAACCCTGTGACTGTAACAGGACTGTGCTGTAGGAAACAAAACTCAGGCTTAGAGGGAGTTGGCAAAGATACCGAATAGGAAATTTGGGAGAAAGAGATGTCCAGCACCCAGCTGTGATGGGGAGGCCCTAACAGGGCTGGCGACCGAACCATTCCTTCTACCGAGCTGCCTCTCCCAGCAGCGGTTGCTGTCACTCTATTTCCTGTAAGGGATTAGTGCCCATCACTGCAGTACCTTTGTAAAAAGACAGTCAAGTTGGTTTTCTGCCTTATTTCCCAAGAACATTATGGTGTGCTGACTGGTGACCATCTAGTCCCTTGCTTCTCTTATTCCACAATAAACTTACAAGGCATTTGGATAATATGCATATGTAAGTATTACCCAAATTTTTATATATTATAATAGTATATATGCATTGTATTTATGATAGTATAAGGAAGGATATGGAAGAACAGAGGAAAAGACAGATGACTGTGTGAGAAACACAGGCTTCATTCATGCTCTTGCTCATCCAGTGAACATCTCTGTGTTCCACTTCCTTCAGATTGCCAGTTCCCAAGCTAGAAGATACCATTACAAGATACCTGAATGCCCAGAAACCGCTTTTAAATGATGACCAGTTCAGGTATGGACAAACACACAGTGTCACGTTCTGCTTCAAAGCCAAGTGTTAACATAAAAAATGTGACTTTTGACAGCATTTTGACTCTTTTCTGGTTGCTGTAGGAAGACTGAAGAACTTGCTCATGCCTTTGGAAAGGGAATTGGAAGAGAGCTTCATGAGCAACTGGTTGCTCAAGACAATCAGAACAAGCATACAAGTTACATCACAGGTATGTTGGCCTGCTGGGTGTAGGACAAGTCTGTAGACCATCATGCTTCGTAGCTGCCCATAATGCCATAAATAGGCTGAAGCTGTAAGTAATCCAGAAACTTGGAATAATCTGTTGTGAACACTCTCTGTGGCTGTATTTGAGCAATTTCAGAGGCTGGTGGAAAGAGGAATGCTTGTTATCTATATCTAGATCTATTCTACCAGAATCCTGGGTAGATGGACACTGGAACAATGGTATTTTTCATGAGTTTATAGGGTTTAGGTTAAAGAGGAGTTTAGCACTTCCCTTAAGGAAACTGAAGCAATCATTTCCAAATAATTCCGTGTTATTTAGCAAGAAAATTAAACTTTGAGGTAGGGGTAACAGATTATAACTAAGTTTAGGAGGCAGAAGTGGTCAGTACTCAGGACTTAAAAGCTCTTAGAACTACAAAACTATATTCTTTTAAAGAGCCAAAGAAAAGGAGTGACAGAAATAGGAAAATGCGAATAGATAGAAACAAATCAGGAGAGGGAGAGCATATATATAGACTTTTGATTATTCTGCTTTATTTTTGCTCCCACATACAAGTGTTTGCTCATGAAAGTATTAGGTAGCAGAAGAGATGGAAATAGTCAAATACCTATGGAAGTAGAAGTTTCCATGTTGGCCGGTGAATGCACTTCTATCCTTGCTAGCTGTTAAGACTGCCTGTTAAGGTGTTAGCTATCACTCATTCTGTAGAGAATACCAGATTATTTCACAAAAACTGCTCTTTGGTTTGTTGTATTTTACTTTCCATTCACTTTGAACAACATCTTGGGTTTTAAGTAGTGTCTTTATGTTGTTAATCAGTGCTAATCAGTATGCTACTTTTTGTCCATGAATAGTGGGGTGTCTATATTGCTTTTTGTTCAGTTACTTTTCTTCTTTATGCCTCATAAAAGACCTGTTCCACTTGAAATTGGTTTCTGAAAGTCTGTAGGGTTGCCTCCACCCTAGACTTTCAAGTCTGGGGTTAAAAAGCTACGTGTTGATGACAGATGTGGTTTTAAAACTACGGATGAGTGTTGCTTATTCACCTGTAATTAAAGTTGTAACTTAGTACCTGGAACTACCTGTTGGCATTCTTACAATAGGTTCAACCTCAGTGAGATGCACTCAGTGACAGAGAGTTGCAGAAATTAATAGTTTAAGAGTAGGTAAAAGCATGAACCACTCCAGATGCGAGGCATGCACCAAAATACAGAGCTGGGGAGCTGCACTGTATGTCCTGGGAGTTAAGGTTATCATTGAGCTGTAAAGAAAAGAGGGAGTTGGCCCTTGTTGCTAATGACATGGACACCCTTGACATCGATTATTCCAAACCCAGTATTTTGACGATTAGCCAACAGTATCCTTCTTGATAATGGGGATTTAGAGAAGCCTTGGGTGAATTATTGCATATGTTTGTCTTGTTTAAAGGCACTTTAGTGAGTATTTATTCATGCTCACTGCTGGACTACGTGACCCTCTGGTCTGACTCAGGAAGCTGCTTTTATGTTCTGACCTCTTTCTCAACTCTTGATTTTCAGGTCCCTGGTTTGACATGTACCTAAAAGCACGTGAGCCTGTTGTTTTGAATTTTAATGCATTTATGTCTTTTAATCCTGATCCAAAATCGGAATACAACGATCAGCTCGTACGAGCTACAAACATGACTGTTTCTGCCATACGTTTTATGAAGACCTTCAGGGCTGGTTACCTTGAACCAGAGGTTTTTCACCTCAATCCAGAAAAAAGTGACACTGAGATCTTTAAAAAAATTATCCGATTTGTGCCTTCTTCAATTTCTTGGTTTGGTGCCTACATGGTCAATGCTTACCCCCTAGATATGTCTCAGTACTTCAGGCTTTTCAATTCTACACGGCTTCCTAAGCTCGACAAAGATGAGCTTTATACAGATGAAAAGGCAAAACATTTGCTAGTGTTGAGAAATGGAAATTTTTATGTGTTTGATGTTATTGATAGAGATGGAAACATGCTGAAACCCTCAGAAATACAAGCACACTTGAAATACATCCTTAGTGACAACAGTCCAGCCCCAGCCTTCCCTCTTGGCTACCTCACCAGTGAAAACCGAGATACGTGGGCATTGCTGAGGAAGAATCTACTGGAGAATAGCAATGAAGAAGCTCTTCAAAAAGTAGACTCTGCCATGTTTTGTTTAAGTTTAGATGACTTTCCTGTTAAAGACTTTGTGCATTTGTCCCACACTATGTTGCATGGAGATGCTGCAAACCGCTGGTATGACAAGTCCTTTAATCTTATCATAACTAAGGATGGCACTGCAGGAATTAATTTTGAACATTCCTGGGGAGATGGTGTGGCTGTGCTCAGGTTCCAGAATGAGGTTTTTAAAGATAGCACCGAGACACCAGCCATCAGCCCCCAGTCCCAGCCTGCTTCAGTCGACTCTTCCAGAGCAGTGCAGAAACTTGACTTTAAGCTGAACGATGCCTTAAAAGCAGGGATTACCAAAGCCAAACAGAAATTTGATGCCACTGTAGAATCACTGTCTCTTAACATGATTCAGTTCCAAGAAGGGGGCAAGGGACTTCTGAAGCAGAAGAAGGTGAGCCCAGATGCTGTGGCTCAGCTGGCCTTCCAGATGGCTTTCCTTCGCCAGTACAACCAGACTGTTGCTACATACGAGTCTTGCAGCACTGCAGCTTTCAAGCACGGCCGTACAGAAACCATACGTCCTGCCTCTGTGCATACAAAGAAATGCTCTGAAGCCTTTGTCAAGGAACTCTCCAAACACAGCACAGAAGAGCTGCAGCAGTTGATAGTGGAGTGCTCCAAGTACCACGGCCGTTTGACGAAAGAGGCTGCTATGGGTAAGTAGGAATACATCAAACACTCCTCGTTTTTGCACTAAGATGTCTAGTAAGATTGCTGTAAATATTTGCAACTAAATAATTTAATGTTGATGGAGGTCTAATGTAAACTTGACAAAAACACTATCAGAAGGCTGCAGTTTAAAGTGCTTTCCCTCATTCTCACTAATTTCTTGATGGAGACCAGTGCGTCTGTGCTTCCTACAGCACCTTTCATGTGTTGAGAATTTTTTACGCTTTGGTTTTTGTCCTTAGGGCGGTTGGACTATTTGAGGACTTCATAAATACTTAGTGCATGTTGAACAAGAACTTGGACTTTAAGTCTGAGGAGGTACTGTCTATCTCTACAGGGCATAAAGGCTTTAACAACTTCCAAATGAAACTTACTTTTTGGCCATGCTACTCCTGGCATTTTTCTAAATGCTTTCTTTTGAACTATCTTTCACAGAAGCATTAATATTGACAGCAGTAAAATTGTCTGTTGTTGAATATTTTCCCATAGAGTCTAAAATTTGCCTCCTTTTGTTGGTGCAAGATGGTCTTCCTCTTTAGATTCATAAATTTTAGGAAAGGCTTTTTCTGCATTGAATAACTTGGCTATGTTCAGATAAATAATTAATCAAAGAATGCGATGTATTATTAAAACTGTCTGTTAACTTTGCCCTTTTGTGTACTCTGTGTACTGATCCTGTTGTGGCTTGCAGTAAAACAAGCAGGCTCTCTTTTCCTAGGCTATGGGCATGAAATGTCTGAAAAATATTTCCTACCAGTACAAAAACAAACCCCAGCTCTACACACTTCCTCTTTTGTGGCTGAGGTGACTTTGCTTCCCACAAAAGTCAGGCACCTGTCTCATACCTGTTGTTTTCTTCCACCAGGCCAAGGCTTTGACCGGCACCTCTTCGGCCTGCGCTACTTGGCCTTGTCCAAGGGGCTGGCACTGCCCGATTTCTATCAAGACCCAGCCTACGCTCGCCTTAATCACAACATCATTTCCACCAGCACCTTGGTGAGCCCAGCTGTGCACTTAGGAGGGTTTGGCCCCGTGGTGTCTGATGGTTTTGGTGTAGGGTATCAGGTACATGATGACTGGATAGGTTGTAATGTTTCCTCTTACCCAGCTAGGAATGGTAAAGAATTCCTTCAGTGTATATACAAGTCACTAGAAGATATCTTTAATGTTTTAAAGGGCAAGAAAATTGGTAGTTAGACATAAAGACATTGGAACACCTCACAGCTGCAGAAAAAAATGCAGATTATGAGACTGCCCAGTTTAACTGGCTTTATGTATTGCCATTGAACTTGAATACTGTTAGATTCGCTAGGCAATTTCTAATTTAAAGAAATCAATTACCTTGGGTGCATTTCAGGAAATACAGACTGAATTCACTGTGTCAAATTAAGTAACAGATCCATGTGTTCTTAAAACACGTAATTTAAAATAAGCATTTTTATTGAGTTAATGAACTTGGAACACTGCGTTCCATGAGTGTTTGGACAGACTACAGTACTGTGATACCACTCCTGAACTGTTTGATTTTAAAAAAAAATACATGCAATAATTTTAAACATGGAAGAGTGGTTCCATTTGCACTCTTGCAGTAAGCTTGCTTACTAACTTGTAATATTTATCTCTTTAAACTTGAATTTATATCAGAACTGAATGTGCCTCAACTGCTTGAAGCCTTTCCACTATAACAGCTCTTAGAGACACAAAAAATGAAGTGGGAGGCTTTAAGTAACCTGCAGTCACCAACTGGGTTGTTAAACTGACTGTAAAAGACTGTATTTTAATAAAGCTGTCTGTTAATAACCACAGAGTTCTTTTATTGCCATATCTAAATCATACACCACGGGTAGACCCTTTATCAATAGCTCATGTTTCTTACAAAGGTTGGAAAGAAAACTGCTGCAAGCATTCTGCACTCTGTCTGGTATGTAGAACTTTAATTCCTGCATTTTACCCTCTTGATTTCCACTCTTTTTCTTCTGGGAGGCTGAGTCTTTTTGTGGAGCTGAATTGCACAGTGGTGTTGGCTTCTGTGATCTGTGTAAAACTAACACAGCTCGTGTCCCACTGGCCTGGACAACCAAATGTATCAGCAGAACAGAAAAGTCTGAGCATATTGGCTGGATGTGACATATCAGGTTCAGAGCCTCAGAAACAACTTCCCTTTGCTCTTCCTTTGGGTATCTCAGCTTCCAGGTTCTCCCAGGGTCTTTTTGATTTAGCACAGTAAGGGTAAGCAATACCCTATCATGGTAATATGAAAAAGTGCTAGCAGGGGAGAGACTTTTCATATGGAAGCCTGGAGGCTTTGCTCATGTAATGTACTTGTTCTAGTTTTCAGCTGAAAAGGTGTATTTTAAAACTTATTTTTAAACTTAGCGTGATTGTTCTTGCTTATTTAAACAAAGAAAGGAAGGTGATAATTTGGGAAGATGCAGGAAACAATGTATCAGGAAAGAATAATCAGACCAAAAGTCTGAATAAAATTTACTAAAGATTGGTTGGGGTTTTTTTTCCTTTTGGGTTTTTTTGGTGGGATTTTTTGTTTTGTTTTTAAACATGAGAACAGCTGGCAGAATTGTGAGTGCACTTGCCAAGGAGTACAAAGTCTGTCTTCAACTAAAAGTCAGGTTTACTTAATGACGTACTTGGGAACATAACTTGCTTTTCAGGGGATTGTAACTGTGTAAGTGGCAGCAGCAGTCAAGCTTAGTAAGTGCTCTCAGGAAACTCATCTCAGTCTTTACCTGAAGTGGCAGAAAGCTACTAAAGGTGTAGCTGTTCCCTTGAACAGTTAACACAGTACCTTTACTAATGCTCGTAGCCATTTCCTCGTGCTAGGAGTGGTGAGTGGAAAGACTTAATTTGCTTATGTTAGAGAATCAAATGTGGGTACTTTCTGGTGACAGACTATTAAAAACGTTAAGGCTGTAAATAGTCTAAGTAGTTACTGTATCCATTAGCTAACCTACAGTCCACCACAACCATATAATTCCAAAACCCCACAGCCTTAAGGACATGGCACAGTTCAGTCAATATGTACTATTTTCAGTTTGTACTGAGGCCATCTCCAAGTGCTCCATGGGAAATATTTTATTCGGGCATGCTGGGGACAGAAAGTACAACTCAGTGATGTAGGTCAAAGGTTGAACTTGATATTGAAGATCTTTTCCAACCACAGTGATTCTGTGAACTTAGGTTTCCATTTCTGAAGTGCAGCCATGTAAAAAATTAACTCCAAGGAAACTGCGTATCGGATGTTTACAGTTCCTCCACTGATAACCATGTCATAATTTATTAGGGGTATGAACTTCAGCATTTTACAAATTTATGGGTAACTTCATAGATTCCAACAGATTCCTTTGTTTTTTCATCGTAGTCATTCCAATCCTGTAGGAAATAAGATTGCACAGTGTTAGTCCCAGAGGACAGAATGCACACAGACTGGAATTCAAACTGCAACTTACTCCAAGTTTGGGGTTTAGATATCTGAAGAAAGTTACATTTTAACAGGTGAGAGTAGCAAGAGCACTAATCTGAAATGAAATGAGCCTCTGTCTCAGTGTTTACANTATACACCTGGGGTTTATTTTCTGCTGAAGTCCCCAGCCTGTAGTGGACAAACAGCAGCCATGGCAGGTGAAAGGATTATCTATCATTTACAATACTCTAGTCAGGTGGGTAAGCAGACAAGCAGATCCCTGCCAAGTAGGATACCAGGGAACAGATTTGACCTTGAGATTCCTGCTCACAGCCAAGGAAGATTTGCAATGCTGGTGTCATTATCCTGAGCTTTGAAGGACAGTGTCTATATTACTTTTTAACCTCTCTGTGCACAGGAAAATGGGCAGGGATCTTCATAGAAAAATCAGCTCGTCACTTTAATAACCCCAGCCATTTAGTGTTCCAGGTTCTTGCTCTCTGGAATTCCTTAGTGACTTAAATCTTTGTCAGCTGCTGAGTTAACAAATCCATACTTCTAAAATGACACTATTAGTAATGCTGGTTGTTCATAGCTGATTCAGTTTCTTTCTCCAGCTGTGATCTTCCTGTGGCTACAGGAAAAACAAAACCAGTCTAGGGTGTGCATTTTGGACCAGTGATGTGGGGAAAGCAAGCTAGATCATTTGTTTTACTAGTGAAACTAAGACAACATACCTTTTCTAACAAGTTTATGTCATTGAAAGGTGTGCCAGATTCTGCGCCTTCAGCAGCAAACCCTGCCTGCAAACACATTTGCAGAAAGTTTTTTAAAGTAAGTTGTACTGAGGAAATAATAAATATAATCATTGAGACACATTTAAAGAAAGTAGATCAGCACAAAAATGTACTGTATTTTGTTTAAATTAGCTAGAAATACCAGGCAAGGTCTTTCCTAGTTAGGGTCAGTATAAGCTGCTTGTGCATTGGGAAAATTCAGTCCAAGCAACGAGAGTAAAATGAGGGAACACTACTTTTCTATTTTTCCCAGCAAAAAACGTATTTTCAAGAATTCTAGAGAATGTTAAACCTTTCTAAGTTTATGTAGCAGAATCCAATCACTACTAATAGCTTCGTGTTCAGTCCATACAGGCATAATAGCTTCATAATACACTGCAAGGACAGTAATAGAAAATGTGGAAGAAAGTTCATAGTTGTAGCTTGAATATTGTCAGAATCCACAACACTCTAGAGAAGGAGCAGCTTGTATTGGATTTAGGTACACAAGTGACAAGCAAGCTTTATGTGTAAGGAGGATCAGCTGGCTGAGTGAACAGATTAGTATCCCAAACAAGCATTTCACAGGGGACAGTTCTTTACTGCCATCACTGTTGCTGATTTTAAAGACTGGAGAAAGGACAGCCCTAGGAAGATGCTCTGGTTTATCTTCTATGGGAACAGCTCTCTCACTTTAGGGTTCACATTACCAAGCTGTACAGTAGGACTAACTAGTTTTAAAAGTACATTTAAAAATCTCAGTCACTTCTGTAGCATCCAGGAAGGTTTCTTATATTGCCAGTTCTAACTACAGAATTCTATTAACAACTGGCTAAAAATCAAAGGAATCTGGTTTTCTGCAAAGGATCTACACTTCCATTTTTGATAAAGAAATCCCCAGTAGTGCTAGTCAGACATTTAGCTGTAAGAATGTGCAAAGTAAGCCACAGGACTTTAAAATATTTGGGGATTTGAATGGAAGGTTAAGCACTTAGGAGTTAAATAAACCACAGAATGTGGCAGATCTAACAAATCTAACAACAGGAGAGGGATCTGTAGGGCACAGTGGCCTTTCTGTAACTGTCAGAAGGCCATGTCAAGAGAACTGCTGGGGTGGAGAGGAAGATCAGCATCGTGGGTCAAAACTGAGCTGAGTATAGAACAAACACCAGAAAAATGAAAGAAGCCCTGCTTTTGCCACCTGCAGCCATTCACCAGCCATGTGACTGCAATTGCAAACTTCAGCACTAGGTCTAAAAAGAGGGTTTGTATCAGAGAACAAAGGATACTTTCTCCTCTCTAACACTCAAATACTTTGTGGTGGTCGTTGGGGCTTTTTTGATAACTACTATAATTTAAATAAGACATGCATGCATTAAGCCACTTTAAATTGACTCCAGGTGTGGTTGTATTATGTCTACCAAAAAATATAGAGAAAATACAGTGATTCCATGGCCACATGCCATGTTTAGTGCTAATCAAAAGTGAGATCTAGGGTTGTCCAGAAGGCTGGCTTGGATCATGCCAAGTGTAAAGCAGTTGACAAAATTTTTTGGAATTGCAGAAGTCATTTGAGCATCAGAAGACTCATTTTTTGATTGAGGCATCCAAAAATTCACTGAAATACCTCTCCAGGGATTCAAGTACTCTCCAGTCAAGTGCGCCAAACTCAGAATAGTAAATTAAAATTTTTGTTACAGTTGCTAAGTCTTTGTTCTGTAGATAAAACTAACACCTAGGATGCAGAGCTATAAACATCTACATTTTGTAGTCTTCCCATAGATGTTTCTTGAAGTGCAGCTTCCTAAGTCTGGCTGCAAAGCTTTCAAGCAGGAGTAAACTAATAATCATTCTGGAATAAAGGAATAACCATTCGTCAAAAAGATGGACTTCACTTAAATAAATAAAGACTTCCCCCAGCACACTGCAGTGGGGATTCTATTTATATCAAATTCGTTGTAAGATTGGCTTTTTTGGGCTGTTTCTTAGCACAGCATCCCCATCTGAGAGAAGGATAAGACAGGTTTATATTTGTCAGTCTATTTACACCTAATCCGACTGGAATAATAGGTTAAATATAGCAGGGAGTTAAGTGGCATAGAGCATGACCACGCACAAGAGATGAGTCACTGCAGACTGGCCCTGAAGAATCCTTAAACTGAACCTTGAGGTGTGCTTTGCACCAGCCTGTAACTGCCAGTGATCTTCAGGCTTTATCTGCTCAAGCTGCAAATGGAAAAATGCCATTTCCTGTGGCTCTGGTGATGTCAATCCCAAAGAAAGTGTGTTTTTTAGATACACACTGAAGTGTGTTCATAACCTGAGCATGATGAGCTCCGTAACACACCAAGGAGCAGGTGGTGCTCCATCTAATGCTGCACTTTCCCTTTGGAAAAGACTCTCCTTTGCAATAACCTGAGCAGTGAAGAGTTCTCAGATGAATTCAGATGAGCAGTGCTGACTCACCTGTGAGGCAGTTTGAGTATGACTCCAAGGTGTGCTTAGTTTTGGATTTTGCTGGCACAGAGAATACCAGCTGTTCGTGTTAGCTGCTTGCAAGCTTTTGGTTGGGTTTTTTCTTGAGGCAAATGAAGTAAAAGAAGAAACTGTGGAAGAATGGGAATCTGGGAAGGTCTGTGATGTTCCAGAACCATTTGAAATAATGTGTATTTTATCACTCTAGAAGAAGTGCTTAGAAACAGAAATGAATCATAAAGAAGAACTCACCTGTGGTTGAAAGTCAACTGGTTCCAGACCTCGGCATTCAAACTCCACAATTGTTTTGAATTTCTCACTGTCTTCAGCCTGTAATTGAGTCAGAAAACCATTAGTTTTCATCTAACAGAGTCAGTGACAAACATTAGTCTAGGAATGGATTGCTTTAAAGGCAGCACTGTCATCTCTGATGCCCCAGGTGACAGCAAAATCCTAGGGCTCATTTCACAGGTGGTCACTAACTAGAATTTCTTAGTCTGCCACAAGGAAGCCTTCAGAAGGAAACCTAGAAGGGCATTATATAATCACCTCTAATCTGGGTGATACAGGTCTGGGTTGGCTTATGAAATATATCAGATTATTCTACACTTCAGACTGTGCAGGAGTCTACAAGTCTTGCCCTGGGCAAGACCAGCTTTTTGTGTTCTTGAAGGAGGATGAGAAAGCAAAAACTCAAAACAGTGTTAATGCTTGTTACACAGAAGAGGAAACAAACTTACATTGTAAGGCTTGATTGTCTGACTTAATATATCTAAAACAAACAAAAAAAAAGTATGCGAGTGAGTGGCACTATGTCTTCAGTTGTATTCAGCACAAACCAAGCACCAGGATCTTCTTTCAGAGAAATTTCCTTATACAAAGCAAAAGAAACAAAGTCAGCAAGCATTTCCTGCAGCTGGTCTTCAAAAGGTAGAATCCAATTTTTCTCCCTTCTTGTGAGAAGTCTACACTGCACCATTTTTCCCTACCAATGCCAGAAAGATTTGCATGCTTTTGTAAAATAACACTACAGATGAGTTTTGTTCATGCAGAAGCCTGGACTCACCAGGAGGCCTTGCTGTCTCCATGAACATCATGTCCAGAATGTGCCTGTTGGGGACTCAAGCACCAGTGTACAAGGGAAGAAATCCCTGGTGAGAGCTCTTTACAAATGGTGCCAAGCAAAAAGGGGGAGTAAAAGATAAAGTGTAAAATGGACGATGCCTGTTCAGTGTCCAAGCACATACCGATGGAGTTCTCCCTGGAGCACAGCTTGCACTTCTGCACCATCGTGGCGCTCCCTCGGCCGCCTTTCAGGGGAGCACTGTCCTAAAATCCATGACAAGAGGGACATTTTTAACCCCTTGAGCTGAACCACTGGAAACCTCTGCAAAGGTAAGGTTGTTTTTACAATGATCTTTAACTTCTTAAAAATACTGCTACAAGGCAGCTTTTTTTTTTTGACTATGGAGATTAATGTTTCAACAAGCTGTGATTATGAAAAAATAATTCTGTTCTAGACTTTAACTAGGGAATAATATATATTAATTTCTTATCCATATAGGCATGCTCTACTAATTCTTCAAAATACATTCTTACCATTCAGCTGTATGCAACAAAAAGGGATGATTATTGCTAAGAACAGACAAGTATCCCTGACAAATTTTATCCTGCTTTTTCACTTCCCAATGCTGATTTAGCATGCTTAACTCATCTTGAGTTAACCTTCTCCAAAAGGATTGCATCAGCATCAGAGAAATATGCTACAGGCACAACCTTATTTTGATACCACTTGAAAATTTCTTTTTAAATTAAATTTTTACAGAAAGATGTTTCTTAAAAGCAAATGTGAATACTTTGTTACCAACTGTCACCATTCAAACGGCATATTTCAATTAACAGTCTCCAAACATTTCTTTTAATACGGACCATGATAATTTTCTAAATGCACAGAGCTACTGAAAAACGATCTAAAAAAGAGGGCAAGTTGTCACATCCCTGATGTGGATACGTGTGTAAGAGGCAGGTTTGTGATCTCATTTTTGCTCAGAGGCAGGTTACGAGGGGTACACGCACCATCAGCCGCAGGTACTGCCACTTCTCGGAGACTTCACCGCAGTTCCCACATTTCAGCTGGAGAACACAAACCGGAAGGTTGAAAGCTGTCAGTAATCAGGGATATGCGCCGCTCTCCGCCCCGGCCCCGCGGCCCCGCACCTTGAGGTACCATCGGAAGTCCTGGCCCTCGGCCCGCAGCCGGGTGATGTTCTCCAGCGTGGCGCGGAGCTGCAGCCCGATCCTCTGCAAGGCAAGCGGCGGAGCGGCGTCAGCCCCGGCCGGCCCGGCTCCCCCCTGCCCCCATGGCCCGCGGGGCTCCGGCCAAGGCTCTCCCCTGCCCCCATGGCCCGCGGGGCTCCGGCCCCAGCTCTTCCCTACCCCCATCGCCCGCCGGNTCCCCTGCCCCCATGGCCCGCGGGGCTCCGGCCAAGGCTCTCCCCTACCCCCATGGCCGCACGGATCCTGTAGGATTCCCTGGTCCCAGCCGTCCGCGCCTTGCCCTCAGCCAAGATAGCGGCGCCGCGTTCCCTGCCCGGCTGAGCCTGCGCGAAGCCGCGTCTGCCCTTAGCCAAGATGGCGGCCACCACCGCCCCGTCGCGCGGGATGGCGGGAGGTGCCTGTGGGGAAGGGAGGGAAAGTGGGAGGCTCCGGGATTTTCAACATTACACGTCAATTAATCGCGCTACAAGGCAGCGGTTTTTTTTTGTTGTTGTTGTTGTTGTTTTTTTTTTTTGGTTTTTTTTTTAACCGCAGCGTCTTCTTAGAGAACACAGACGTGTTACGAGAAAGCAAAAGCGCGGTTTGGCAGCACTGCCATGGGGTCCACCCTGAGGGGGACCCCTCAAAGTCTTTCAACTAATGCTGCATAACAGATCTGCTAGACTAGAACTAAAGTAAAGACATTCTAGGTTGCTTTTCAGCTTCTCTGAAGCTGGACGGGATGATCAGTGAAGATCCTGGATGGCTCCTGGCTGGCCTTTTGTTTGTCTCTGCTCTGGAGGCAAACAGGTAACCCCAGGCTGGGATGAAGGTGATGTGTGTCTGCTATAACCAGTTATCTTGTGCAGAGTCAGATGTTGTTCTTGTCTGGCCAACAGAATACCCCGCTCAGGATGCTAACAGAAGTTTGCCTTGTCAGCTGGCAAAAGTTTCACTTCACAGAGCCAGGCTTCATTCCTTCTTCTACTGCTGCATAGAGGCATACAGTGTGTGTGTGATACAAGTGAAGTGACACACTCTGAATGCACCATTATAAAAGAAGTGTTATAAATCAGTCTCTCACCACAGCTTAAAAATTAAAAACAAAATTTTCACCCTTTTATTGAGTCCATGACAGTTTGTAACAACAACAAAAACAACAATCAAAAAAATAATCTAAAATACAAAAAAATTTTAGAAACAGTGAAGAACTGGAACAGGATCCTCCCTTCCCACCCCTGCTGCTAACACTGCAATACAAACTTCAGTTTGTCTGATTTAAATTGGCTTAATCTTGAAGTGGAGTCCAATAAGACTGAAGACAAGACACTTAAGGTCTTGGACCAGGTAGTAGAACACTCTCAAGCCTTCTGGATCTCTGCAGTGCACAACAGAAGGAAGAAAGGGGGGAAAAAAGTTTAAGACTGATGCTCTTAGAAAACAGGTTACAGAACTAATGTATTAAAAAAACCCCAAAGCCTATATGGTGACTTTTTAGATGTCATCTTAGATATTAACAGATTTGTTTCATTCCACACTGATTAAATATTCTGAACTCCAACTGTGAACATTTTAAGTCTCTACAAGATATGCATTTTTATCATGAAAGCAAGTATCAACAGCACTTAGGATTTAAAAAAAAAACCCCAAAACCATGACAGTCAGTCTTTTCAGCTTAGGTGTAATGCAAGTATCTTAATTCTCCCAAAGACATTGGCACAAACAGGCCAATGGCAGCTCAGACTCTGTATGTTTATAACAGGGTTCCTACAGCAAGGTCTGCTCGCAGTGAGTTTGAAAACACAACCTGTAACACTACAGTCTAAAGGCATTGGGCACATTGTGCTGCAACACAGAGCACTGGTGCCCCAGGAGCTGATTCGTACTTGGAAACAATATAAAACACAAGTTCCCAATAATCAGGAAGTTCTAATACAGACTGGTAAATAGAAACAAGGGCAGCATAAAAAGCAGAGTACGTACTTGGACTGATTTACGTCAATAAGGGAACCGATTTTTGACGTGGTAAAGGAGATGTGCTCATCACCAATTACTATCTCGAGCTCCTGAAAAATAAAAGGTTATAGGAACTCACTGCTTCACGGTACCAGTTACAGAAATACTTCAGTACTGTGATGGTTTTTATTTTTTATTACAAATTTCTATAACAAAGATATCAAATGCAGCAGGTCTGTGGATCGTATTAGCTTCCACAACTAGACTGCCATTGAGACACTACTCAGGCTTTAAAGCAGTAAAAAGTACTCAGGTTTTCCCCTTCGGCTTGAAGAAAAATTCTAGTTATGCTTCCAAGGAGCTAACACATGAAAATTAAAGAGCAATTAGAAGAGACACTGTGCACCCTACCTGTCGGCCCACTCTGTCAGGAGGAGGCCACAGAGCATCATCTTCTTTTGTGATTTCACTGTCGTCGATTATTCTCTTCAGTTCCTCCATCACACTCTTGTGCACATAAGCCTGGACACAACATTCCGGCAGAGAAATAAATACAACCCTGCCCACAGCGCCCCAGCAAGGAAATCCAAGCCCGAGCACTGCCCAGAGTCCCCTCTGCTCGGGGCCCTGCCCAGAGTCCCTTCCGCTGGCACAAACGCCCTGAGCCGCGCTGCCCTCACCTCCTTTCGGATCATCACATCGTTCTTGTAGTTGCTGTTGTTGGCGTAGCGCAGCTTCCCTGTGGGGACAGGCCGGGCATTAAACCACGCCAGGGGTACCCGCGGCCTGCTATCCCACCCACCGGGAGCACGGCCCACCTTCGCCGGCCCCCCGCCCCGCTCTCACCGTCGGGCCGGAACTCGAACTCGAGGAACTCGTGTCCGAACTTCCCCTTGTGCCCCACGTAGTAGCGCAGGTAAAAATCACTCGCCATGGCCACGCCGCAGGCCGGCATGTACAGCGTCAGGAAGAGAGAGTCACTGGCGCGCGCCGCTCTGGCGCGCACGGAGCGGCGGCGGGCGCGAGCGCCCTCTGGCGGGCGGCGGTTGTAGGGCCTGTCCGTGAGGGGGGAGTTCGGTCCCGCTCCCTCAGCGGGACTCCACCGGCACAGAGCCAACACCCGGGCGGAACAGAGCCGGGATCCAGCCGGGACACGGCACAAGGCCAGCCGGGGAGATCCCGTAGCGACACGAGACTGTGGCAGGTGAGGGATCGCCGCAACTCCGCTTTTCCCAGGGCAGAGTCCCTGGTCTCGGCGCACCCCATGGGGGAACAGTTACTCACTTGTTACTAATAATAGTCCTCTAGTGATATTGACACATACTCATGAAAGAGATGATGTGTAAGTGGCCATTTTTGATGAGCACTGATGGTTGCAATTCAGTGCTACTGCAAGAATTTGATCCACAACCTATAATGCTGTGCCCCTTATGAGTTAGAAAGGGCTCACCAAAATCACCAAATTTATATTTTAATCAAGTGGCCCATGCAAGGATCGAACACAGGATCTTGCCATTACCAGGCCAGTACTCTACCCACTGGGCTAGTCCCAGAGGAGGTGGTGGACCTTCACCAGTTGGGCTGATCGCAGAGCTGGCCATGCATGGCAGCCCTCCACCAGATGAGTTAATCCCAGAGGTATTTCCTGATCTCCACCAGTTGAGTTAATCCCAGAGGGGTTTGATGATCTCCTTTCTGCACAGAGGGAACAAGCGCTGTGCGTTTATGATTTTAAGCAAAATGAACTACAGTGCACAAGTTTCTGTCTTCTGAAGCAGTTCAGTGCCTCACTGGGACTGGTGTGTTGAGATCCCGCATCACTGGTGGCCTGAGGTTTGAGAGTAAATGGAGTGGGGGTAAATCCTGCCATTTTCTGCTTTGGAAACTGCTGAAAGGAGATAGCCAGAGACACATCCTTTTGTAAAATATTCCCTTCTGCAAGAAAAGTTGAGAAACAGGGTATCTCTTGTGCTCATCACTAGACGGGACATTTTATTGAGGACACAGAATGGGGGAGGGTGGTTTGTACTGTGGTGGTGTTGGAAATGGGTTTACACTGATGATGAACGTGATTTCATTTAGATGGTGCTGCCTCACATCCCATTGCAAGGCTAATGGAGTTCTCCTTGCTTTCCTTAGAGCTACAGCAAGGCTAAGTCAGGCAATATTTATTAATTGTTTTTCACATCTTTGTGCTTCAATATTCTCAGTTGCATTCTGCATTCTTTAGGAATTTCCATTCTATAAAATGTCTAAAAGTTGTCCCTTCAGTAGAAGAGTCCTACTAATACAGAAATAGCCAACCTGTTGCTTTATAACATCTGCACATACTGAAAAGAAATTGAAACATAACCTTAAAAATGAAACATTTGCATTTAGACCAAATTGAAGGATTTTTTGGCAGAATTATTACGCTGCTTATTTTGTGAACTTGGTTGTCCAGTCTAAAGGTATTACCAAGTACTGTCTGGTTTGTCTCTATGTTCAGAGGTTTGATTTTGTTTGGTTTCGGGGGCTTTTGTGAGAGAATTACTACAGTGTCATTGTCTAAAGTCATTGTCTAAATGGTTTATAAGCCTTTTCAGGAATATCAGTGTTTCATGTATATTTATTTAAATTACTCTGTTGAAAGGAAGGGCAAACTAGCATAGGAGTTATCTCAAGAACCTGCATTTTAATTCCTTCTGGAGGTGTCAACTGTCTTCGAGTTCTCTATATTAATTCTAACATATTTTACAATAAATGCATATTATAGGTGAGATGAGAATGGTTTTTTGCTGTGTGTATATTAGGTTTTCTGTCTAAGTAAAATAAATGTCATGTTTGATGGTGATACAATGGGTAGAGAATTGCTGCCAGTGGTGTTTGGGTTATCTTGACACATTTACAATCCCAAACGTGCTATGCTTGAATGCACTGGCTTCAGCATGTGTTTGTGAAAGGCACAAATGCGTGCATTGTAGTTCTTTTCATTCTGCTTAAAAGCACGTATAAACACTGATTGTTCTGTCTCTGAAGAAAATATCTCTGTAAACACACATGTTAAACATTATTTTACATATGATAGAAGGACTGTGATATAACAATGTGCATATGGAATCTTGATGCTGGTACTGGTTTATAATGGGTTTGGGTTAGGGTGGGTTTTTTGTTTCTTTTTGAAGAAGAGCAAAATCAAAAATTATATTCTCCTCTGACCTATGGGGAGCAGGTATCTGTCAGACTTGGAAAAATGGCAGAAATCAGATAAACATGCTCTAAATATTTCAATTTATTTGGGGTCTTTTTTCTCATGTCAATAGAAGAGCAGATGGCTTGAATGAATCAACCTACTTTGGATCCATAATTTAACTTAGGTTTAAGATTGCAAGATTTGTGATTGTTTCTTGAAATAGTTGTATTTCTGCTATTTTTTTCTCTTCACTAGAAATGTTGAATGCTTTGGAGAACTGGGTGACAGAATTTTTTTTCACAGATTGCAAATAAGTCAGGTTGTTTTCTGATGTTTTTCCATGCCTGCAACTTGTGAAACCATGTTCCAAACATAGAGAATTTTATGTAACTCTCTTTCCTTGTATCTGCAGAGGCTTTAATTCTTACTGATTCCCATATCGAAGAAACTACTTTTGCTGAGGAAACGAAGACAATATAATCTCTGAAATTTAAAAAAATCCCTAAAATGTTTTTTTCAGAATGGTTTCCATAGCATTTAACGTGCTCCATGGTGAGGATCTTGCCTTTGCACGTAGATCCTTGTTATGCCTGTGTTACTTCTTTAGTTGCTGGGAGGAAAATTTTGTTCTGGTTTTGAAGAATGTTAATTCCTTTGCCACTGCATTGTGGATAGATAATGAGTATAGAAATACAGCTGAGTCAGCAGTATTTTGTATTGTGGCTGTTAAGAGACAAACTGGAGGGTGCTGTGTTAACCCTAAGCTGTGCATTTTAATGCACTATTTACAAGAGACATCCCTGTTTGTGTTCTGAAATTGCAATATGGATAAGTTTCACTTACTTGGTTAAAAATACAGCTCTGTAAGAAGGAACATTTATTGTTTTGGTGCCAAGGAAAACAACCTTATTACTCTGAGATGAGGTTCTCCCCACAGGGCTGTGCTGCTGTGGCTGGTTATTGACTGAAAGACTGTTTGCTCACAAGGCAGTTCTCACTGGTGATGACTTAGTAAACAAAAATGGGGTGTATTGACTTCTGTATTAGAGGAACCAAATCCTAAGCCTAGCATAGACTCCTGTGTGTAAATGAGTGCTTGAAAAGGAGAAAGATGAGTGGAAATGAATAGAAAAGGGGACTGGAAGGGTCTGCCATTGTTGCTATGTTCATCCCCCTGCCCTCAGACAAGGTCAGCTTTCCCATGTGAGTATTTGTGTGAGTTTTAATGAAGCTTTTTGGTTTTGATTGATTTTGATTCCCTGCTTTTTCTACAGACTGTTTTTGTGTCAAATGCAAGTTTATAATGTAATTGACTTTCTCATTTAAAAAGTCAGCCCCCATCTGAATCTGTTTGGTTTGGCAAGGCTGGAAGTTGGGGTGCAGTGGTGTATGAGAATTGAGAAGAGTATCTGGGGTCTAGTGTTCAAGAATCCACATCTTTAGAGTTTATTGTCACAAATAATTGAGAAAACAAATATTACTTATTTAAATGGTTTATTTATTTTTCATGGTAGAACTTGTCTTGAACTTACACAAAATAGGATTTGCTCTTATTTAAAAATAGATGTGTGTTAATTCTCATTTCAAAATTTTACAGAGATAGTTATGAGGGCTGACATGGGGAAGCTTGTCTCCAGTGGTTGCTTCTGAGGAAGAATCTGCATGTTTAGACTGAAATTAGCCTTTGTGAATTGTCCTTTAAGTAGTTCCCCAAAATGTTGCTATTACATAAGAGGTATTTTATGTCACTGCATGTTTCAGGCTCTTCATTTTGACATTAGCCAAGTGCTGTATTCCAGTCATGTATTTCTGTGGAAGCTAATTTTATTTAAACAAATCTGCCAAACTCTTTAAAGGTTTCCCTGGTGGCAAGGACTGAGCACAAGTATTTATTTAGCCTTCAGCCCATGACCTTTCTATAGAGGTGGGTTATGCCTCTTTAAATGTGGAAATAAGCAAAGGAGTGTTGGACAGTTTACCTCCTTGATTGGAAGGACATCCTTCTTGTGCTGAGCTGCTCAAGATGATACTTCAGACAAGGGCTACGAAGAAACTCTTCTTCCATCTGGCCTTGCTTTATCTTCAATAAACATTATTCTATTTCTTCTTTTATTTGAAATGCCTTACCAAGTTTGTTTGTTTGTTCTTTAAATCCAAGCTCTGACAGAACCTTCTGACACACCAGAATTTCACAAGCTTTGCAGAGGTGAGAGACTTGAGGCAGTGCTTTTATAACAGAAACTTCTAGATTTTACCTTTAGGCATGCGGTGCTGCTCTAAGTGGGCCTCATGTTCTCTGTTACACTTTGACAAAAACTTAGATTGAATTTTATTTATTTCTAATATTTATTATTATTAACAATT
>VZTR01008440.1:220521-234034 GCA_013400775.1 Chaetops frenatus | reverse complement strand
AATGACCAAAGGGACATTCCACAGCATAGACTACTGTACTCAGTATGTACATAAACTGGAGAGAGTTGGCTGGAAGCTTTCTGATTGCTGCTGGGGGACCAGTTGGGCACTGATCAGCAGGTGGTGAGCAATTGTGTTGTGCATCACTTGTTTTCCTTGGGTTTTATTTCTCTCTCTCTCTCCCTCTCCCTCCCTCTCTCTCTGTCTCTCTCTCTCCCCCTCTCTCCTTTTCATCACAATTATTATTTTTGTTATCATAATTAGTATTATTAATACTAGTATTATATTTTACTTTATTTTAATTATTCAACTGTTTATCCCAACGCACAAGTTTTGCCTTTTTCCTAATTCACCTTCCCATCCCACCAGGGAGGGAAGGTGAGTAGGCAGCTGTGTGGTACTTGATTGCCAGCTGGGCATAAACCACACACACACAGTAAGTGATTAGATGTGATCATCTCTTATGAAGCAAAAGGTGGAACATAGATATTCATCAGCCTAAAATTTTAAAATGTTTTAACTAATCCAGTAGTAACTTCTGCTGATATTACCATTCTCAGGGAGTTAGCGGGTAAAATGTCAAGGGAAAGGGGAAATTTGAGATGAAAAACAATGGCAGTTTTCATGTGGCATTTGTCTGAAAATTTATTTCTTCTTTGAAGGGTTCTATGGGCTGTGGGGAAAGAAAAGAGGTTCCAGATGACTGGAAGCTGGCCAATATGATGCCCATTCACAAAAAAAGGTGCAAAGGAGGATTCTAGTAAGCCATATAGGCTTATACATATGTATGCCATATAGGCTTACATATGGCTTATAGACCAGTTAGCCTGACCTCAGTACCAGGTAAGGTAATGGAACAGTTTATACTGAGTGTCATCACAAAGAATTTAAAGGATGGCCAGGGTATCAGACCCAGCCAGCATAGGTTTAGGAGGGGTAGGTCATGTTTGACCAACCTGATTTCCTTTTATGACCAGGTGGCCTGCCTGGTGGATGCAGGAAGGGCTGTGCATGTTGTCTATTTGAATTTCAGCAAGGCCTTTGACACAGTCTCCCACAGCATACTCGTGGAAAAGCTGGCAGCTCATGGCTTGGACAGGAGTACTCTTTGCTGGATTTAAAACTGGCTGGATGGCCAGGCCCAGAGAGTGGTGGTGAATGATGCTGCATCCAGCTGGCTGCCAGTGACCGGTGGTGTCCCTCAGGGGTCTGTACTGGGACCAATTCTGTTTCATATTTTTATTGATGACTTGGACAAGGGTATTGAGTCCTTCATTAGTAAATTTGCAGATGACACTAAACTGGGAATGTGTGTCGATCTGTTGGAAGGTAGGAAGGCTCTGCAGAGAGACCTGGACAGATGGGCAGAGTCCAGCAAGACGAAGTTTAATAAGTCCAAGTGCCAAGTCCTACATTTTGGTCACAAAAACCCCCTGCAGTGTTATAGGCTGGGGAAGGTGTGGCTGGACAGTGGGCAGGCAGAAAGGGACCTGGGGAGTACTGGTTGACAGCCACCTGAGCATGAGCCAGCAGTGTGCTCTGGTGGCCAAGAAGGCCAAGGGCATCCTGGCCTGTGTCAGGAATGGTGTGGCCAGCAGGACCAGGGAGGTTATTCTTCTCCTGTACTCTGGCACTGGTGAGGCTGCACCTCGAGTGCTGTGTCCAGTTCTGGGCCCCTCAGTTCAGGAAGGATATTGAGCTGCTTGAGCACATCCAGAGGAGGGCAATGAGGCTGGTGAGGGGCTTGGAGCACAAGCCCTATGAGGAATGACTGAGGGAGCTGGGGATGTTTAGCCTGGAGAAAAGAAAACTCAGAGGTGACCTCATCACTCTCTACAACTTCCTGTAAGGTGGTTGTGGTCAGGTGGGGGTTGGTCTCTTTCACCAGGCAGCAACTGACAGAACAGAACAGTCTCAAGTTGTGTCAAGGGAAATATGGGTTGGATATTAGGAAGAAGTTTTTCACAGAAAGGGTGATAAAATGGTCTGTCCAGGGACGTAGTGGAGTCACCATCCCTGGATGTGTTTAAAAAAAGACTGGATATGGCACTCAGTGCCATGATCTAGTTGAGGTGTTAAGGCATGGGTTGGACTTGATGATCTTAAAGGTCACATCCAACCTGGACATTCTGTGAATTCTGTGAAAAGTGCCTTCTTACAGATAGGAATGTTTTTAGGGTAACTGTAGAAGGTAGCAGTAGAGCTAAAGCAGGAAAGTGCCTGGTGACTTATGTTGCACAGCCTCATTTATGGGACAGGCAACACCAGCCTGTGCCCTGACATTTTATGTTTTCACAGCAGAGTGAAAGGACAGTGAGAGAGACACCAGGAGCAGGAGCAGGATGAGTCCATGAGTCAGATTGGTGCTCCTCATTGAGGAAAAGGCTCTTTCAGGATTTGTTTCTTTGTTTGCTCCATCCAAGATACAAAAGCAGTCACCTGTTTAGGTTAAGTTTTGGAAAGGGAGCTGGAATGATAAAGCCAATGTAAAAACAAAATGTGGAGCTTGTGAAAATTCCCCTTTTCTTCCAGCTTTTTTCCAGTAAGGAGACTTTTCACTTGTTGGTTTCCATATTGCAACATTTCAGAGGGGGTTTCCACAGATAGAGGATTTGAAAATGAAAGAGGAAGAATTGCTACAGGAAGAGGATTTATTTCAAAAATATAGCGGAAGGATTTTTTTAATAATTTTTATCTTTGAGTAAATTGTAGTGGTGTGCTAATGTAAGATACATCACTGGGTTTGATACTTCTGCCAAGAGAGTATGGAAATAAAGCAGCGTGTATTTTATGTGTTTGTTTTTTTTTAATATCATAGAAAGGTTCTACCTTTTCATAGTGGTGTGTTTGTTTGTTTGTTTGTTTGTTTAAAATTTGATGCTCAAGAGATTAATGCAATTTATTTCCATGGAGTTTTGGAACTTACAAGATGTTTTATGCAGCAGTACTATGTCTTGGAAAGCACAGATCAGCCTTTCCAAATATTTGAGATGATCCAAAATAAATGAAAGAATCATCATGAAAGTCAATGTCTTCTAGTCTATCTCCTGCAACCTTTTTTCCTCTGACACATTCATCATCTCTGTCCTTGCCTGCCAGGACATAGAAGCAGACAGCTGTTGCTAGCACTACTCTTTTGCTAGCACTAGGGCACTGAGAACCCCCATCACATCTTTCCTTGTCAGAAAGAAAATTACTTCATCTGGAGCGCAGATTTCCCCTCTTTTGCTGTGTGCAAGGCTGCTCATGTGTTTCCACATGTACCTTGGTGTTCCTGTGTGGTTTTCCATAAATGATTGTACACTCTCCTTGAAGCAGGAGAGTTCCTGCAGGCAGGGGTGCCATCTCAGTCCCAAGAGAGTCAGAAGCTGCAACTCTTTCATCATGTGAAAAATCAGCATCCTCTTCCTGAGCTATGGCTCTTGTCCTCTGATTGTCAGTTATGGATGCTGACAGCCTGGTCAGAGAGTTTCTCAGACATTGAACTGCAGCAATGCACCCATGAGAAACTCAGCACTGGTTAAAAACATTCTCACATTCGTTTGAACAATATTGCCATGTTCTCATGAGAAAGCAAGTATCAGCAAAAAGCAAGAACCATAAACACCAGATGGAGAAAACCACACCTGCTCTAGGGAGTTTGTTATTTACTTAGAATTGTTTTTGAATAGGTGTTTGTAACACACAGCCAATAGTGTGAGGGGTGTTAATTTGAGAACCAATGAAATATGACATGAGTGCGAAACACTCTATAAATAAAAGATGCCTGGTATAATAAACGGGGCCTTCAGCCTTTGCTTTGCTTACTGGACTTTGTGTCGTTTGTCTGTCTCAACAGTGGCAGTCATCCTTATGACAAAATTGTTGGCTGATGAACAAGATGTTTCTGTACTATTTATGTGACACCCTTTGTGTGACAACACATGGTCTTGACTTACCATGGATTTAATATATGGTTCCTCATTGACAGCTGAAAACAGTGTAGTAAAGAAGGCATGAAGATATTGTAGGGGTTTTTTTGCTGGTCTTTTGTAGCTTTGATGTTTTTATATATTTTTTTTCATTATTTCTCTGGGTTTAGTTTTGCCTGGTATTTATTTTCTGTGCAACAATCTTTGCAACAAATGCTGCTCTCCCATAGCTTTCGTGCAATGTTTTCACCCATGTGCTTATAGATACAGCAATTTTCAATGTCTTCCATAATTCCACCCACATGTAGTTCAGCTCTGTATGCCAGATAGCTGCTCTGTGGGTCATGGTGGCACTGAAAGCCCCAAACTGGAATATATGTGGTAAAAGGCAAGGACTGTAGTATGTTTTTATGTTTAAGACTGACACAGAAAAAAAACAAAAAGAGATAGTTATGACAGAATTTGTTAGTGTTAAGAGTGTCATTGTTTGAGTGAAGAAGAAAAAAAGATGGGAGTGGAAGTGTGCCTTTGTTTCTTCCTAATGCATCTGTTCCTTCTGCCTGTTTGCAGCAAGGGACATGTCAATCTGGCAACACCATCAATATGACCTTTCTCTGTGAGCAGGCACAAGGAACGGATGAATCAGAAGGAAGATATGAATTAAAACCAGACATGTGTCTTGTGCATCACCCTCAGCATTGTTGAAAAGGATATACTCAAGTTAGGTGGGAACAGGCCACCTGTAGCAGCAGCATGGCTGTGACAGCAGTGAGCACACTCATTTGTATGGTAAGAACCACCTATAGCTTTCCATCAAACTAACTTAGGAAGTGAGGGATACAAATGGGATTTTGGTTTTGTTCTGCTTGCCTGCTCTGTTTATGCAGAACTTCATGCAGAGAACAACAATGGAAGATACATTTAGCAGTTTGATATTCTTTTCTCCAGAACATCTGAGAATTTTCCCAATCTTCATCAGATAACATTAAAAATGAATGGGATGACTAAATGGCTTACAATTTTACATGATCCTTTGATGTGAAAGCAATTATTAATGTGCATAATTACCTCCAGAAATACTTGGGTCCTGCAAATGGCATTCAAATCAACATTTTAAACTGTTTTCCACTGGATGTCATTATATAATTCATATTAAAAAAAACTATTCTACAATCTGAGCTCAATATTATTGTCCTTTCAGAATTTATTTCTCAGACCATCCCTCTGAAGAGAGATCATTTTTTATTTTAACCAGCTTTTATAGTGCTTTTAAAGATCTCAGCAGGGGACTGGGTGTTGAATAGAGCTTATTTCTATCACTTTAATGTGAGTCTTAGATGTAACAACACTGAGATCAATGCTTAATCCTTTATCCTCTGAATTAGGAGGACCATAGTGAGATCTACACATCTACACTCCCACTGTCTTGTCTGCCCATAGCCTACCCACTGTGGGGCAGAGTGGGAAAGAGAGAAAGCCTTGATGCTGTGCCTGTTCACTCCATCCCAGCCAGAGTCTGTGCTGCTTGCAGCCCCATGGCACTGTCCTGGTTTGAAGGACAGGTGTCTGCTAAGGAAGGCAGGAGCCTCCCTTGGAACAGAAAAGGTAAACCCTTTCCCTCTGAATTATCGTAATTCTGAAATTAAGGGGCTCACAGGCAAAGATACGGGAATAGGAATAACAGTTCTTTACTAGTATTTATAATAAAGCAAACAAACAACAACTACTATGGCATTAACAACAAATAGAACCCGAAACTCAATGACAGCCTTCTGGCCTGCAGGCACTTCCCCTTTGGTACAGTGATGGTCACAGCCAGCAGGGGGTGCTGGTGGCACTCAGTGGGCAGGGCAGGTCTGATGATTCCCCTGCGGCTGCAGGGGGCGCTGGTGGTGCGAGCTCGGGGAGCATGTGGCAGTGGCGGCTTGGCCGGGAGGGGGACGGATGGAAGAGAAGTTCCACTTTCACAAACTCCCTGGGCAAGCAATCCCGGTGCCCCAGCAGGACCCTTGGAAAAGCAGCCAGGATGGGATGGCAGGATGTTCTCAGCAGTCAGGGTGTGCGGGGGCTGCAGCACAGTGAAACCCAGAGCAGCGCCGGAGCAGTGGTGGGGGCAGGGCAGCGGCAGCCTGACCCCCAGCAGAGCAGGGAGAGGTGAGCTCAGGGATCCTGGGCACCCACGCAGATGGTAACAGGTCCCAGTTCAGGGCAGAGACTCACCCCATGGCAGAAGAAACAGCTCCCCACAGAGGTCCAGCAACAGCTCCAAAACATTCTCCCCAGAAGCCCAGAATGAGAGTGCCAGCCACTCCTCCAGCCCCGCCTTTTGCCAGCCCAATCCCCAAGGTATCTCCCACCCTCCTCAGAGAAAACTCTCAGAACTGGACAATCCCCTCTCCCCTGAGCTCAGCCACTTCTTTAGTTCTTCTTAAGTACCCAGATAAACAGATGCCCTTCTCCCAGGGCTCAACCAGTTATTTTTGTTCTTCTTAAGTACTGAGTTGTTTAAGGTTCCTTAGCACTTTATGGGTAAAAATTCTATAGGTGAAAAGGAACAAAGAGAAAAGAAAAATTAAACAAACCCAAACAGGCACCCAGGCAGGGCAAGCAGAGCAGGCCCAGTGCCAACCAGACATCTCTGATGGGCAACACAACTCCAGCATCACACTAGGAAGTCAGTGGGTCAGGGTTATTTCAGCAATGTACACAGCCAGGCACAGGTAAAAAAAGTCAGGCAATAGCAAAGGCGAGGACAGGATTTGTTTGTATAGCTGAGTACATGCATGTAATTTCCCTTTTTCTCCCCCAGACTTGTATACCATTATGGTGGACTGATGAATCATCAGCAAACTCACAAGCAAGGTCAGATGACTGATCTTTTCCAGATAGGTCACCTTGGAAACACTGGTCAGTGAGAGGAGGCAGTGACACAGGATATTTCTTCAAGGAACAATTTTTTTATTTAGCCCCAGGAGTACAGTAAAGGAAAAATATTGTGCTTGTTGCACCACCTGCAGTTTTGCCAGTTTTTCTAAAGGCTTTGGTAGATTCAGCTTTAAAATATGTCCCTTTGCCCTTCATCTCTGTAATGCTGAACTCTATGTCTACCATCTGCCTTTGAAAATTATAGGCTGATCAATCTATTGTTTAAATAGGAATTGACTTGGTAGTTGTAGAGGAAGCCATAAGACCAGGATTTTCAGATTTGGGGACTTTCTGCTGACCCTGCACACCTCACACTTTTTAAAAGAGGCAGGAACGATCCTGAAACCATCAGGAGTTTTCAACAAAGATTTTTTTGTAGAAATGTCAAGGCAAAAAAACTTACCCAGGGTTGACAGTGTAGGTGTAAGTTCTTTCATTTAAAGAAATGCCACCAATCTGAGGTATTAGTAGCATTACTTTGTAAGTGTACTTTATAATCCTCCCAAATCAAGCTTTAATCCATTTGAATCCAGGGATCATAGCACTTTCTATAGCAAAGATTGCCAGGCTAAAAATTATGGGATCTTATAGGGCTGTGAAGGACGAAGTGTAACCTTGCATGACTCCTAGGAGTCTGGAGTGGGAGAAATTTGGCCTCGAGTTGCTGGGATACAGCAAATGACAGTGAGGCCTTCAGCAGAAGGGTTAGAGACCTTTTTCACTGAGCAGAGCAGGAAGAATGAATCATTAAAAAGAACTTTTAAATCATGAAGATAAAAGAGAGATTCCCAGGATGCATGTGACTCCCAAGGAATATAATCTATCTAATGGAGAAAAGATATACTTCAGAACAAGTTTGCATACACATATGTGAGCATATGCTGAACTGATTAAGCACTGTTCAGTAAGCTTATTCTAGTTCTGTTTTGTTACATGCGTAAATGGAGAAAATATGGCATCTGATAATAAATCAACAGACAACAGAAAGTGACCAAACATCAAAGGTTTTTGAAGGCTGATAAAATATTTCCCTGTCCTGGAGAGGGTCTGATCCTTCTGCTCAGCTGAATTCCAGATCCAGTTATGGAACCACAGCAACTTTTTTGGCTACAATGGACCTAAGAGATAACAATCACAGATCCAGTTCTGATGGGAGAGTGACACAAGACAGAAGTTTTGAACCCTGTTCTGTTCTCATTCACTCTAAATATATAATTACCACAATTCAGTGAGCTGCTTGTGGATTTGGAATGACACAAGCAAAGGTGAACTTGTGATAATGATTAGTTTTCATATAAATTAATTTAGTAGACATTTTGTATAAATTATACAAAAGGAGGTTAGACCAGATGACCAACTGTGATCTCTTCCAACCTGACCCATTCTGTGATTCTGTGAATACTTCTCATTTGAATAGAGTTTATGTCCTTGCTATCTAAAATCACATGTACAAACATCCTCTAAAGGAATTTCTTTCCTCCATCTCTTCCCTTCAGTATCACAATTGCCAGAAGAAGTTAGACCTTCAGAGAAGGCAGTATATTGGCCTCAGTGGGTTGTGGTTACTGAGACACTTTGAGGAAAAAAATAAAAAAAAAAAGAATATTTGTGCTATAATTGCTAGAGAAGGACAGCTGAGGAAAATCTTAATGAAGCTTCAGGGCATGACCCTTAGGTCAAGCAAGACTTGAGTAAAACTCATGCATGTGTCTGCCTTCTATGGAGAAGATAAAAAATAGTAGCTCGTGAAAGAGGAATCTTACTGGTCTGCAAAAGCCAAACAATGCTGTAGACCAAGAGATATGCCATAAACTCACCAGTCTTCCTAGCTCAGTTTTATTTCTCTCAAAAGCCAGTATTGACGCACTGCAGCTGGACTTCCTGGTAGTTGACAGTTCAATGGGCTATTCCTGCTATGAAGCACAACATATCCAAGCAGCACACTGTCGTTAAAGCTAAAAAAAACCTTGTTGTATAGGAGTAGGTCATGGTCTTTATCACAGTCATAGTTTTGGATATAATATACTCTGAATACATGATGAGGCATAAAGCAGACTAATTTTACCAAGATGAAGAAGAAACTCTTTGCCTGAGCCCTGAATTCCACGAGAGTTAACGCCAGACGTTACTTCACAGCTGCTCTGTAGACACAGCCAGCTGGATGCTGGTGAGCACAGTGCACACTGCCACCAGAATCCCAACCGGGCAGTAGTTTGCCATCACCATGTGAGCCTCCTGAAGCTCCCTGTGGAACTGGAAGCACTCGGAGGAGCGGTATGCCTTCGAGGTGCCGTAGTGGGAGAGAAGCACAGGCGTGATGACCAGTGCTCCTAGCAGCCAGACAGCCCCCATCCAGGCTGCGGTGCAGCACTTCCGAAGCTCCAGGCACAGCAGGTAGGCCGCCATGATGGCCACGTAAAAGGTGAAGGTGGCGTACATGTGCAGGTAGGTGATGGCGCTGGCCAGCCTGCACGCAAACTGCCCGAATTTCCATTCCCCCAGAATGTAGTAGCTGAGGCAGAAGGGGATGCTGAGGAGCATGAAGCTGTGCAGCATCAGGAGGTTGATGATCATAATGGTCATCACAGATTGTGACCTCCTTTGGAACTACTGTTGAGACATCAGGATGACCCCGAGGGTGCCGCCAGCCAGGTTGATGATGTACAGGACTATCAGAACAATGTGGAGCTTCTCTGAGGAGTCCAAAAGTGTGTCATTGGAGGAGTGGTTCTGTTGGGTTATGCAGCTGTTAAGCATCCTCATAAGCTCCTCTTCTGAAGGTAACTGAAAAGGAAAAATAGGAGTGAAGCATTTTCTTTGTTGTTTCCTTTATTCTTAATTGGACTATCACAGACTCCTAAAGAGACTCTACTGAATTACATCTGAAATTATGTTATCTCACGTAGTTTACAGCCTTACAACTGTTGTGATACTGCATGTGACAGCAACAACCCGTGCCTCTCAGTGTCAAAACTACATTTTACCAAATTATGAGTAAGATTTTGATTTACTAAACTGCATTCTAGGATTTTTGTTCAATTATTTGCCTCTAGATTCAGCCATTTGAAATTATGAAAACTGTTTGTAAGTTCTGCAAGTTTTATCTGCACTCATATTATAAAGCTAAAATTGAAGGTGGGAAAAAACATATGAAGACACTGCACCTATTATGTGTGGATACTCTATGATGACACCTGATCTATCTTTTTAGCCTCTTTCATTTTTACCATCTTGCTGAATGAGTACTCAAAAGGTAGCAACAGTTTGTTTCTAGATACGTGGAGCAAACTGAAAATTAAAGTCTGCAGATTAAAGTTCTATTTCTTCTTCCTTCATTTGCACATATTTTGCTACAGAATTTCACCTGAGCTACTCTACTATGAAAGGTGACAAAAAGTTAAAAATTAATTTAGGAACAATCTTCTGAAAGATATAATTATTTTGGCACTTGTTGAACATAGCCACATACAGTTGCATTCTTATTTAGACTAAACTCAATATGCAGACTTACATATGGATTTCTTTGCAAGTATACAGGGATAACTCATGGGGTAGATGAATACTTTGATAATGAAATTTATCCTTACCTTAGAAAAATTTTGAAAGAGCAAAGTAAGAGCTGAAAACTTATCTCTTAAAGCAGCGTCTTCTCTTTCTGATTACTTTGAAGTTTGAAATCAATAAATATGTTTTAATTGGCAATTCTTAATTCTTTGCACTCATCTGTAAACTGATAGACTGCAACTGCAAAATATTTTCAGAGGAACTTCTAATTTATGAAGTATCAGGCAAAACATCTTTAGAAAACCAAAATTAATATAAATATTTCTGTTCATCTCCTTTTAAAATTCATGCCCTTTAAGCATTTAAATGTTTAAAATTGTTTAGCTACCTAATATTCCCAAGAAGAGCACAAAAAATTTCCAAGAAATTTTGCTATACTAAAAGTTTTAGAAACTAATTCATTTTACAATGTATATTGTTAATATTTCAAAGTGGCTTTAAAAATGTACAAGTTTTAGTTGTTCTAAACAGCAGAAATACAGTTTAATGGCAACATTTTATATCACTTGGAAATAGATTATAATTTTTTTGCTATTTATAGCAATAAAATATTTGAATTTTACCTTACAATCTCTTCTTTTTGTGACTTCACCCCGAAATGTGTCACTTCATGCAGCTGTAACATATGGCAGACATAGGCAGAGTGAAAAACACAGCCTTTGACCTGCTTGACCAAGAAGGACTGAGGGTTTTTTCAGTCCACACACAGGAAGCAAGAAGCCTTTCATTTTGCTTCACTGCGATAACAGTCTCATATGTTCAATGTCAAATGCTCTTTTCATCATGCAGAGATAACCACTGGAAAAGTTACTGAGCTGTCAGAGACCATTATTGTGCTGGAACGTGTAGAACAGACCTCCAGATCTAGTCAGGACTAGACCACAATTTGGTCAGCCTTAAGGCTCGGACAGGCAGTGATTCCCTGAGCCATACAACTACCACAAGGTACTGAGTTTTGCTGCTAAGCAAGTGAGAAGTGCCACTGATCAAGGAAAGAAATATACACCTGAGCAAAGGATTTCTTCCTTATACATCCACTTTCCCCCTGAACTTGCTTTATGTTCAATAATTAAGCTAAGTGTTCCAGAATAACAACGTGTTTAGCAGAGTTAACAGGGGATTTCACTCTAAAATATTATTGGATTATAAAGAGTTCAGAGATTTCTCATTGTTTAAGTATTATAAGTAAAAAAAGATATAGATATATATGAAAAGCAACTTAAGTGTTCCTGCTGTTAAAAATAGACATAGAGAAGCCAATGAGCTTTGAAAATTACTCCGGAATCAAAGTAATGAATGCAGACCCCAAAACATATCATTAGTACATGGCAGATCACTAAAAAGAGGAAGACTTTGAGTCACATCTCTTGTAGAGACATTAAAAAGCAGTTTCTTGACCAAAAATTAAACAGAAAAATGTTAGTCCTGTTTATTTTTCAACTACAGTTCTACACTTCAATCGGAGTCATCCCTACTCAAACTTGATAGGCAACACATAAGGTTTTGTGAGCAAACAATAACATAAAAACTATATTGCAGCAGGGTTAAACTAGCATTGCTCCTACCATCAGTCAGACACCTTCTGCTGTGGATGAGAGGATGATTCCCTTTGAGAGGCATGTCTCGTATTAACGACAGTGTTAGGAAGAATAAGATGTGAAAGAGAGCTACTAGAACTAAATAAATACAAAACCTCAAAAAACAAAAAGTTAGAAAGAGAAACAGGAAAGTCTGTGAGGCTGAACAAGAATGTGGAAACAGCAGTCTGTGAAACACTTTCAGGATAAATCCTGAAAGCTTTGAGGGAGCAGTTACCATTTAATCTACAGCAGGATTCAGAACAGCAGGGGTGGCCATTTTGGACACTGCATATATTTGTGGGGTTGGGGTAAAAGAAATGCTTGATTGTTCTGTCAGAGGACTTATGAAGAGCAGCTACCTGCATAATGGTGCTCACCAGCTGTGGCTCCAGCATCACTTAATCCCACATTAGGACAGCCTGCCTGGCAATGTAGTGATGGTGGTTGGATGGCAAAGTGATCAGCTGGCTCTGCAGAAATGCACAGGAAGGTAGTGAACCACCTGGATGTCAGACATTGCTGGTTTCCATGGGTTAGAATGATCATGGGACTACAGCCACAGCCTGTGGGTGAAGCAGGAAAATGGCTGCTGCCTTGTCCACAGAACTTGAAGGAATCCACAAACCTTGAACCACCAAGTAATAAAATCAGAAGAGACATGAAGAAATTGCATTCCACAAGTAGCTGCTATGCAACAGCCAGCTCTCCAGACAGAGCTGAATCAGATTCAGATCAAGAGATTGCTGTACCCTGTTACCTTCTTGAGCCCAGTTTGAACTCTTTGGATGTAAAGTCAGGCCAAAGCCCATCAAAGGTGTTGCATAGATAATTCACTTGTCACCTTGGGGACAGTGCTGTTGGCTGGTGCCAAAACTGCTGAAGGTCAGAAACTGAACTTCTCCACTGATATTTTCATACTTCTCAGTCTCCTTTTCCTTGGAACTTTCCTTGAAATTTGTATGTTAATGCTGTTCAGTGTGCTAACCTTGTATCTTCATGTTCTGTTAAATACAAATTTTTTTTTTTTTAAAAGAAAATAAAATCAGCCCTGTAATCTAGGTATAGTTTTTAGGTTAGTTAGTTACTTCAGTGCAAGAGGAAATTGAGTCAGCACATAGCTCATCTTGACCAGTGGTAAGAATAGAGATTGAAAGAAATGCATCTATCCACAGCAGAGATCCAGGTCAAGACTAGAACTACAAATAAATTTTAAGGAAGGAAGGAAGGAAGGAACTGGGCATATCTGGTTCAACACTGCGTGTTGTGGTTTAAAGGACAACAACTTTTTTTCTCCTTCCTGGGGGGGGGTTTGTTTTTCTACTTCCGCCGGGGCACGGTTTCCAGCAGAAGTGAGGAGCCCACAGATTGGCTAATTTTAAGATGGGCACTTCGTGTAGCCACTTGAACATTAGGGGCGTCTTTGCGAAGCTTACATTTTTAAGAGAGGGAAGTTATAACCTCGCTTAGACTTCCGTCCGCGGGGAAGGTAACACCGCGTGGCTTGGCCGGCTGCTCTGGGCCTCAGGGCCTGGG